>JANHGN010026403.1:52706-70508 GCA_024605025.1 Megaceryle maxima
CTGCCCAGAGCAGAGTAGAGCAGCAGAATCCCCTCTCTCCATCTGCTGGCCACACTTCTTTTGCTGCAGCCCAGGATCAGTTGGCCTTCTGATCTGAAGTCTGGAGCTCCTACTAGAAGATTGCAGGACTTCACTGCCCAATGCTACCTTGAGGATGAGAGGACAGTTACCAGTGAATCTTTCTGCCTTGCAAAAATACAAGTGTCACGTTGATAGTACACAGTGGTGGAGGTTTTACTCTCGACAGGAAAAAAATACTATGCTATGCTTCCCAGGAAAACTGCTTCCTCTCAGACTATCCTACCTATTAAAAGGCTTTCTGAACAAAATTACATGTTTTGGGGGTTTTATTGAGCACCACAGCGGTCTGAAGTGATAGTATCTCTGGCTGCCAGGTTCAATTTAGGCACATGTTGTTGCTACAAGATTTTTCAAACTGTTAGCCCTGTAATGCAGCATGAAGGCTACTGTCAGGCTGGCTTCCTTCCCACTTGTACCAAATTATCCATAGCAGAGGCTCTACAGTGTGTTCTCCTGCATGTCTGAGAAACCAGTTCTGTCTTGTAGCAGAGTAAAGACAAAGAACACAACATATAGCTAAACTCTGGGTAGCACCCGTGTCTTCAGTTGCCACACAAAGAAATTTTCATCCCTATAGTCTAGCAAATGGTACAGTGGCCTGGTTGCCATGTAACCAAGACACTTAAGACACAAAACATATCATGTTGGATATCTAGGTAAGTAATTTTCTGTACTATCAAAGGGGAGAGATGAATTCCTTCAAAGGGCAATTCAGAAGAGAGTGGTGTTCCACACCACCACCCAAAGAATTGCAGTTTAGCCTTCTAGGCTTTATAGTTAGTTAGGCAGTATGGAAATATTTTCCCACTGGAAATTGGGCACTACCCCCTACAGGTAACCAAGATTCATACAAATATATAAGCACCAAACAGGCAGGTTTATCTCATACTTGAAAAATGTCTTTGAGATAGTGAAATGCCCAGCCCTCTAAAAATATCTATTTCTCTACATCACATGGAGAAAACACCCAGATGACTACTGCAGATCAGATGCACAACTTTTCCAAGGCTAAACTGAACTGAGATGAATCTCCCTAAAAGACAGCTCTGTTATGCAATTCAAATTAGGTCAGCAGCTGGTTGAATATTCAGGGTAAGATTATGCACCATTCAGATCGTGAAAGGCATATTTTCCATATGGGAATTCCTATCTCCTTACAAATCACTGCAGAAGTTTGGGTATCATTGTACATTTATCAAGGAGATCTGTTACGCCTTGGACTTAAAATGATGTAAACATTAGTGGGAGAGGAGAGCCTTCTCTTCTGAAGAGAAGCTGCACAATTTAAAGCCAGTGCTCTATTAATGTTTTAATAAATAATCTGCATGTAGGAATTGAATGCACATTAAGTTTGCCCAAAATACTAAACTAGGAGAAGCTGAGGACTTGCTCAAGGGTAGAGAGGACAATCACCAACCATATGAAATTTAACAAGAGCAAGTGCCAGAATCTCCACCTGGGATGGGGTAGTCATCGTTATATATGCAAACTGGGGGACAAGAGTCTGGAAAGCAGCCCTGCAGAAAGAGATCTGAGGGCTTGGGTTGATGGCAAATTGAACATGAGTCGAGAGTGTGTCCTAACAGCCAAAAGGGCCAACGAAGTCCTGGGGTCCATCAAGCACAGGATAGGTAAGTGGTTGAGGGAGATGATTGTCTCGCTCTACACTGCACTGGTGAAGCCCCACCTCAAGTACTGTGTGGAGTTTTGAGCACCTCAATATAAGAAGGACATCAAACTATGAAAGTACGTCTCAGAGGAGGGCAACAGAGATGGTGAAAGGACAAGAATTACAAGGAACAGCTGAGGTCATTTGGTTTGTTCAGCTTGGAGAAGAGAAGGCTGAGGGGTGACTTCATCGCAGTTTACAACTTCCTCAAGGCAGGCAGTGGAGAGGTAGGTGCTGATCTCCTCTCTGGTGACCAGCAATAGGACATAAGGGAGGTTCAGACTGGACATTAGGAAAAGGGTTTTCACCGAGACATTGGTAGGTCACTTCATCAGGGAAGTTGTCACTGCACCAAGCTTGTCAGAGTTCAAGGAGTGTCTGGATGATGGTCTTAGTCATATGGTTTAGATTTAGGTAGTCCTGCGAAGAGCAGGGACTTGAATTTGTTGATCCTGATGGGTCCCTTCCAACTTGAGATGTTCTATGATTTATAATCCTATGAAGAGGTGTTCCTTTGTACCTGGAAAGCTGCAGACAAGCTGTGTCTTTGTGGATATGCTGGGGTCCAGCGTGGAGGGAACAAGGGTATATTTTAGTGCTAGGTGAGGGATGGGAAACAAAGAAGGGGACAGGACAAAGGCATGGGCTGCTTGGGTTTTCTGCCAAAGATGGCATTCATCATACTTCTGCAAACAAGGGCTGCAAACTGTATCTCCAAAGGACTGTCTCCTGCACAGCAGAGACTCCAAAGAAGCAGGGTCATAGAGGGCAAAACCCATCAGACCCCAAAACTAAGGGAAAACAAAATTAATGCAGTCCCTCAATGCATAACTTGAGGACTGTCTAGTAAGCACAGGAAGACAATTCTATCTCTGTATAGGAGCCTTAAGCTGTGGGTTCATATTTATCTCTGTGCTCCTTCTAACCCCAAAGTTTTCCACATCACTGTGCTTCAACAAGCCTTACACTCCACATTCAAGAACTGCGAGAGGGCATGTGAGTTCCCCTCATCCGTGTTATGAAGAACTGCTTGGCAAGTAATCTCCAAGTATCACTAAATTCCTGATAAGCTGCCATACTTAGCCCAAGGACAAGAAACTGCACAGACATTTGCATATCAATTTTCTACCGATGGATTTCACAATAGGAGCTAGAGTTGGGCAGGCGCAGAATACATTTGTAAAGCCTACAGCTGTGTTCAGTGATAAGATAAGAGGTTCTTTTGTAGAGACCACAGCAAAGGCTTTGTCAGTGACTGAAATGACACTTTTATCTCATCATGAAAGATGCTCCTTCCAGTGGAAGGCTAGCTGGCATGACGTTATCATTTGAATTGGTTTGGTTTGGTTTGGTTTTTTTTCCATGGAAATGAGAGGGGAGAATCTTGCTGATTTATGAAGTAGTCTGTCTTTTATTATTATTTGTAACATTAAAAGAAAATTAACTGCAGCAGAAAGATTTTATATCCATCTATAAACTTGTTTATTAGCAACCTGATATTATCCAGTGAATAAATAAACTCCAAAGCTGGAAATGCAATATTTAACATCACAATGCCACAGTGGAGATGCTCTGCTTATGGGTGAGCAGAATCTTCCATTATGAAGCTATTTTTAATGATTATTTTGATGCTTGTAATTTTCTGAAGCATAATTCCCAGGCTTTCTCTAAATCTGCAGGCACATTTGGGTGCTAATTTGTTTAAAGTCTGTGATCTCTTCCTCAATTGCTTAATACCAAAGAGACGGACAGAGCAATCACCCCATAAGTGTAAAGTCATCTGTTAGGGAATGATTTTGTGGTTTTGATATACCAGATAAATTTGTTCTCACCTAGCTTTAATTAGGCATCTAGTTTAAGCTCATCACATAGATCTATGCAGCTGACAGACAGAAACCCTAAGAGGACAACTCTTTTCACCCATGCCTGTACCTATTTTCCATTCACTTTTGAAGTCATGCTTAGATGAGCTGGTGACTTAATAGTCTGAAGTAAATGAGATGAATTCCATCCAGAATTTAAACAATGGCTTTGTTTTTAACTTTTAGGGGAGGTGTCCAGGACTTCTGTCTGCTGAGTCTGTGGAAAAGAAGGCAAACAGTGATACAGTCATGGTTTATATGGGCTCTCAGGAGATGTAACCTTTGCTATGTTTGCTTCACCTTGTCAGGCAAGCATCTATGGCTGGAAGGTGAAGCTGAGGTACAGTTTTTAATTGTGATTAATTAAGGAATGGAATGATTTATCGAGGGTGATGATCAGTTCTCTACTACTGGCATTTTAAACCACGTCCTAATTAGGAGGCTGTCTGTCTTGGGAGTAGGGGGGAGTGTTTGTTTTTTGTGTTATGGTTTTGTATTTTTATAAGTGAAACAAGAATTAAATCCAGGAATCCATTTGGTCTGGTTTTATACTCTTTGTTCTAGGTTACATCCACACACCTTTGAATTAACAGTCAAGTTTATCTCACTCAGCTTTAGCAGCTTAAGGGTTGGGCGATCTATGTTGCCTACAGTCAATGAAGAGAAATAGGTACTTCCAGATAGATATTTTGAATGTCATTCCTGATATATCCAGCAACTTCTAATGTGGGTGACCAGGCTGATCTGAATGGATAGCTGTGGAACCAATAATTCACACGTGTAAGCTTTATAATAGCAGAGACCCTAAGGAAAATGTAGGAACTTATGGTCATGGAAAGTGCTGAGTGTCTTCTTCCCAGAGCACCTTCATGTCCTGACAGACCAGCTGGATCCCTCCTCTGTGCTCTTTCCAAAACCTTGTTCTCTTCATATTATTATAAAATTCCACATATGATCAAAGGAACAAAACTTGCCCATAATAATACAAGGCATATAATTATTATAAACTCAATCAAATCCAATTAATGCCATTCAGATGAAATTTCTGTTGATATCCACACAAGAAATGACTAAGGAAAGGTTATGTGCAAATTATGGTATTCTTCTGATACGCAAAACATAGATTTGGATTTTCTTATTCATGTTTATTCATATTTTTTGTGCTAAAGAGAACACCTGAGATCTTCAGTCAGTTATAAAGACAGAGGTCATAACAACTGTGCAAATCTTGTTTTTATTTCAAATGAGTTCCAGGTATTATGCATCTCTGGATTACAAAACATACTTTGCCAGAGTGAAAAAATGAATATTGCAGGGTATGGCACTAAGTATTGTACAATACAAATGACAAGTGCCTTGCTATGGCACTCTTACATTCAGTGACAAGATAATTTACCAGTTGTGCTCTTCTGCTGTGGTCCTCACACTGTAATTAATCTATGCATTAGAGATCAGACCAGACCTCTTGCCCTTTAATTTTGAAGTCTCAGAGTTCTGTTCAGGTCACTAATACCTCACTGGGTTAGCTACTGAAATTTCATTCAGAGGTATAGAGGAAGGAAAAAAAAAAATCCATCATTACAGCCTATCCAACAGCATAGGTTTGTAGGGCACAGATTTGACCTCCTTTACTCTGACAGTAGCAAAAAGATGAGGTGAGTATTATTGAGCACTGGAGTTCACACTTCAGCTAAAGACTGGTTTTCAGTTCCCATCTATGGGAAATTTTGAGACCTTTTTTGTTCCCTGCGTGAGTGTGCTGCCTTATGTATAAAACAACTGCAGTCCAACATAGCATATCAATGGGATTTTATATTCTATTTTTATCTGTTCTCACATGGTCAAAGTTCTACAGCTTTTGCTTCAGAAAAAAAATCCCAAAAATGGTTGTGGAGATGTTGTTAGAGTAAGGACAGAGAGGGTAGTGAGCAACAGCACTGCACAGCAGACACTGAAATAGAGCTTGAACAAAAATTGGAATTCCTTTTTCACCAGTTCTGACACTTTCTTTACTTTTAGATCAAGTGAAAAAGATGAAGGAGCAGAACAAGCTCTGAAAGGGGACACTCTGGGATGTGATTTAGCGGTCATGTTAGTGTTGGGTTGGACTTGATGATCTTAGAGGTCTTTTCCAACCTACAATTCTCTAATTTCTCTAATTCTACAGTTGTATGAAAACTAGCAAGCTGAAAAAGCTAGATCTGGAAACTCCTTTTTTTTTTTTTTTTTTCTGACACATAGAAATGAAAGTTTCTACTATTTCCAAATTGAAAGGTTTTATTTAAAATTAAGTTGACATCGAAGTGCATCTTCCCAAGGATCCATGGCACAAATTCCAATTGCAATTGCAATGCCTGAGATCCTCATTCTCCCTTTGGATGAAGCTACTTGGCAGCTTATGAGACCCTTATGTAGCAGGATGAAGCACAGAGCTCAGTTAAAAAGATTTACACTGTGTTTTAACCTCAAACTGCTCACATCAAAACATTTCAGTGGATGACAGTGTTTTATTTCTGAGTATAACCAATTTTGATTTAATCAAATATATCTGGGATGGTTTTTTTTCAGAATAAAATTAGGAAGGCAGAAGGGTGTAACAAGGAAAAACAGACATCCTCAGGAAATTATTTATTCTGCTGAAAGAACATTAGAGGAATTACTGCAGTGGAAAATTCACAATATTCATAATGACAGAGAATTTCTTTATGTTCCCTTTCCACAAAGAAATGAGCTACTAACTCATTCCCAAGGGAACTGGAGGAATTTGTTGTTTGTTTTGTGTTTAAAGGAGGATGTATATATTCAGTCCCATTGGAATTGCAAAAAAAATAAATAAATAAAAATCTCAGACTTGAATAAAGATGCATTCCAAAAGATGTCAAGAGGAAGGCTTTTGCAGAGCCAGCCTCTTCGAGAGCTTACGACAGACAGTGCTTTCAACCAATAGCTTTAATAAGAGCTGAATTTATACTCAAGCATTTTGAAAGCAAATAAATAAATAAAGGGTGGGGGAGAAGAGAACTTCACAGCATTTGGTATAATATTATGAGCACAGAGAAAACCATGCATCTGTTTTATGGTTGGTTTATATTCCTCTCTTGTGTGTGCATTTTATGCATATAAAAATTAACAACCTTTGACTATCCATTTGTATTTATAACATCTGCAGTACCAAAGGGTGCAGTTCTAGTTTCTCTGTCCCAGGCTTGCTAAGCATCCTAATTTGGAAAGAAAATACCAGATAACTCTCCAGGGGAACATTCACAATGTCAACATCTCTTGATTCCTAGACATCCTAATGTCACCAATGGGAAGTCTATAATGAAGGAAATCCCACTGGCAGTGAAGCAAGGTACAGATAGAAATGCTGGTCTTTGTTTTTTTCTGTTTGAACCAATTGAGGTATAACTCACTGCAGCCTGAGATTGGCACAGTCTCTGCTCTGGGGTAAAGAACACTTTTGGACTATGTAAATGAAAAAGATCACGGAACGAGATGGGTTCAGAAAATTATATTCATGCTATGACTGCTTTCCCAATGGTCCTAAACAGAGCTGGCTGGATTCCCCCAGACTTGTTGGTAAGCACCTGGACAATAAGGGTGCTCTATGACAGTTTCTTCTCTGAGGACACTGGAGTTCACCACTGCCTTACAGAAAAAAATCCAACCAACCAACCAAGCCAAAAAAACCCCCAACATTAGAACAAACCACAGCAAAAAAAAACCCCACAGCCTCCAGGGAACCACTTACACAAATCCCTGAATTCAGCTAGTGGGACTATTATTGTGATATTTTTAAGCTAGATTAAAAATATATATATACTTTTCTGCTACAAATTGCTGCAGTGAAAATATCCCAGGTGGTGTGCAGCTGGCTCAGTTCAACTCTCCCCAATTGCAGATAGATACTCTAGCTGTGAGGGAGTTGCTAGTTGGTTTCCTGATAAATTCAAGATTTCTTTTGAGCCCGCTGTGCTATGATGGAGCAGAAGAGTATTTCCAGAGGGAAATGAAAGTTTCTGATGAGCTGCATCCAGTAAGACAGTGAAACTGCATCTGCATGGAATTGATGTACTTTGATGCTAGTTAGTTAATTAATAGTTAGTTAGTTAATTGATGTACTTTTGATGTTAGTTCTTCCTCACTAAGAACAGGCAGAAGCAAGAGAGTGGATTATGATGGAAAGCTGTTTTCAGAGAAGTATTGGTGAGGAAAAGGCCATGTCACAAACTTCAGGTGAACATCAAGTCAGTTAAGCTGGGAAATCCTCTTCCTAGTCCAAAGGAAAAAGTCCCATATACCCCAAAGGTGCATTGTACAAACCAGAACATTTGATAAGGGTGTCTCTGAGACTCTGTTGAGACTGGCAGTACCCGAGCCCCATGCTCATATCCAGGCACTAGGGAGCACACTGGGGCTGTCCACTGAGCACAGAAGGTCTCTGTGGAAAAACCAACCTAGAGGCAGATCTCTATGAACCCTGAGAAAACAGCCAAGGCATCCACGTGACAGAGAAATATGAACTTGGGCAGAATTTTCTTCACTTTAGTCCTTCTTGTCAGCGGTGAAACCCTTGCAGCCGTTATGGAAACTCTCCTTCACAACACCTAAGGCTCCTTTGCAGATTTTAGGTTAGAGAAATAAGACCTATATTTCAGCTTGAAAATGTGTTTTGCCAAGCAGGGGTTTCTCTTTGTTTATCTGTTTGTTTCAGCAAGATGAATAGCACCCAGCTTAAAAAAAAAAATAAAAAAAGCCATAAACTTATTTATTTTGTCCATGTTTTCTGCACTGTGGGATGAGTTTACTTTGGCTAACACATGCTCATAGGAAATGAAATAAAAACTGCTTGGGGAGGGGTATCTAGAAAATGAGAAAAGCAACAGAGATTATTCTTAGCAATCTACACCAGTTGTTTGCATCAGTGGAAAGGAACTGGGACTCAGTGCTGCCGTGTTGCTTCTTGTCTTGGTCTGACTTAGAGTTAATAAATTACAGAAAAAAAATTACTAAAGGGAAAAAAAATAAAAGAAAGGCATTTCTCTCAGGAAGAATGGAAATAGCTTTTTCTGCTGAGGTTAAATCTCCCCTATTAGTAAAAAAAAAAAAAAACAAAGAGAAATGACTGCCAAAGCAACAGAGCTGACAGGCTACGCAAATTGTCAGCAGCTGAAGTCAGAGCCCTGATAGGCTTTCCAAGGCTGCTGTCACTTCTTAGCTACCAAGCCCCCTATTCCCCTTGCCACAGGTCCATGTACCAAATTTACCTCACTTTCTCCCTTTCCTTTCTGCCTTTTCTGTTAATTCCCTTTCCTTTCAGCCTTTCTGTTAATTTTAAGTTGGAGCAGGTCCTCCCACCCCCCTCAGACCCAGGGTGTTGTCAGGGTGGAGGAGCTGCAGACCTGAGAATGAGCAGCGAGGAGCTGGTGAGAGAAAAAGGCTGCTTTTTGAGGCTGGACCTATCTACACTGCCTTAAAGTGTTTGCACAGCACAGCTTTACTTCCAAAGTCTTGCAGGCTTGGACTCTGACTCGTAATTAGCCCGTGTTCCCTTCAGACCTCTCTGGCAGCACAGGGCTCCTTTGCAGAGTCAGAAAATTATAAAGGGCAGTCTATCCTATGACAGAGTCATAGAAATATGCATATGGAGAACTCATTTCTTTCATTATGATAGTGTTGTCCAGATAATATTAGTGCAGAGATTTGTGTGTCTAGGCATACTAGTTTCTGGCTAGACCTTAGAGAATACGGAATATGTTATTTCACAATAATCTTCAGGAAGCTGGAAACTGTTGCTAAGACAATACTTCATTTTTTTATGATGTTCTTAGCAACTAGCAAAAGGTATACATTTATAAAATTATGAATCAATTAGCAAAAAGAGCAATTAGCAGAAAGAATCTGTGCTACAAAATACATCTTTGGAAGGTGCTATTCAACTAACCTGAGAGAAATTCCATGCTCATTATTCTATCGAAGTAAATGAGGTCAGACTGTAGCTGGTATGATTTGTGTTGCAGAATTCTGAGTCCCCTTGAGAAAACTTCTCCAACTCTGCAGAATGATTACCCACAATTCCATGGCATAACAACTCTGCTTTTTCACTTTATTTCTCCAACTGGCTGTTACAGAAGTGCAAAGCTGCATTAACCGACGAGCAAGTTTGGTCACATGTAATTTTCATCTCTTCAGGATGTTTTCTTCAGATTGGAAGATGCTGTATTCCAGTCACCAGTCCCTCCAGACAGCCAAAGTCTGCTTTTGCTCCTAAATTTGAGATGATTGACCTTCTTTTTTTTTTTTTTTCTTTCCTAGCATTTGGATATCAAATTTAGCTTCCTGACAACAACTTTGAAAAGACTAAAAGAAGTTGCTCTCTTTCAGAGCACTATCTGATTTTTTTTATAATCATCTGCCCTTTGCATGCTAAGCTAGGATTTGGGAACTGTAGTCAGCAAAACATAAAAGCACCTGCAGGGCAATCCAGTGCCACTAAAATTTATCTCCTGACTTCAGGATATTTTGGAAATGACTTGCCATCCATATATAACAGAATATGAAAACCCAATAGCTCTGTGTTGCTCCTTTAGATCCCAATATTCAGACTTAATTTGACTTAACAAATGCATCAGTAGCCTGGGATGAATACTAACAGCAATGAACAAAAGTTCCTGGAGGCAGAATCCAGCATATTATTGAAAAGAATTACAACTAAGCAGGCTTCAGACATTCATTTTTGGACAACTAGAACTTTTTCTAGGCTTTCCTATATATACAGCCATGCTTTTGAAAATTCATCCTGTCAGATTTTCTCACTCTGATGCAAAGTTGGTTAATTTTGCCAGACTGGAATTGGCAGCTCCAGCAATTTTCTCCATCCAGTGAAGCCAGCAAGTGTGAAAGCTGGGGAATTGTTTCCCCTTAAAGTATGTTTTTGACAATTCACATATGTGGTGTTCAAGATACGGGCAGAAGTCTGCTTTGCTTAGCTGAATATCAGAACTGGGCCTCCTGCCACCATTACATCTTCATAAACAGGCTTGGCTCAAGTTTTAGTACTGGAAAAATGGAGGAAAACAAACCTACTTTTTATATCTCATGAATCAGCACTTGACCTTGTGACCACCCTAGGCTGCAACCTGGTTTAAGCACAGAGAAAAGTCATTACAAAACCCCTCTAATTCCTTGATGGTAATTCTAATATGGCATATTCTTCTTCATCTGGCTGCAGGCAGAAAGTCCAGTGAATGTCTTGAAAAGCAAGATTTTGCCAGTTCTACCACATGCTTCTCACATTTTTGATGATTGTACCATACATGTGTCAGAAATAACCACATGGAATGTGAGCACCTCAGGCAATACAAGTTTTCACGTGGATGTACAGTAGCTTTTGGAACAGAACCATGCTCCTAGCTGCATGCCAGCTAGCAAAAATCAGTCCACCCTTCTCCCAAACAAGTGTTTTCATTACACCACACTGAAGCAGATTCAGCTGAAATCTTTGAGAAGAACACAACTCTCATGCTTTAAATAACAGAAGCTCAAACCAGAGGCTGGAGCCTTACTGGAACTTATGCCTGGTGTAGACTGAGATGCTGATTCCATAAAATTTGATGTTTCAAATGTCTCCTCTGTTCTGGTAGTGTGTCAGAGAAGACAATCCATTAAAATGCATGTTCTACAATGGGGTGCTTACCATAGAGTTGGTTTTCAGATACAAATAAAATATTTAAAACAGTCATTGAAAGTGAATCTAATTCCTTTCTGTACAACTTCCAGGGAAGATCCTTCCAGAGAAACCCATGTTTTTCTAGAGGAATGCAAAATGAACAGAGCCTTTTTAAGCAGAAAAGGGAGGGGGAAGGGAACAAAACAAACCAAAACACAACAAAGCAACAACAACAAAACCCAACACAAGCAAACAAATCAAAAACCCAAACCAGCCAACCAAAAAAAGCCCAAACCAACCAACCCAAAAAACCCTAACCAAAACAAAACAAAACCCACATCCCCCAAAAAAACCAAAGGAACACCACCAACAAAAAAACCCCAACAACCACCACACACAAAACCAAACCAACCAACCAAACAATAAAAAACAAGGGTTAGCATGACAGGGTGGGATGTGGCACAGATGGGCATGTCAACTCTTATGACATTTGCCAGCAGATCCAAGTCTCTCCCATGCTTCACCCACAGCAGACTGAAGTAAACTAATTTTTCCTTAACATGATCCAGGCTGTGTTTTCAGTGCCATCACCTGAGAGATGTAAGTAGTTTCTCTACTGTAAGAAGAACAATAATTTTTAATAAAATTCAAGTGTAGACATGGACTAAGCTCCAATTGTACTTCCTTTCCATCTGCCACTCTCCTCTTCGGAGTGTCTAGTGTTGTGGTAGTTCTAATGCAGTGTCTATCTCGCTGTTGATTCAGCTTCATTTCTCTAGGACCCTCAGATCTTTCTGCAAGGGCAGGCATCTGCTGTTCCTGTTCCAGGATTTGCCTATTTTATCACTTGAGTGAAGATTGTCCTTACTGCAATCCATCCAATCTATTTATTTTATCTCTTTGAACCTATTTCTCAACGTTTTTTGAATGCTAATATTTTACAAAATTTTGCAGCCCTTCTCAGCTCTTCCACAAAATGTCACAGTCCTGTTATACAGGTCACCAGTGAAACCTTTGAGCAGATCCTGAGATGGTTCACTGCAGAGCCCTGATCAACCTTCCTGACTGTGAACCATTAAAAACCCTGTCAACAGCTCATTACATAGTTTTGCTCCCAGTCTGTAGGAGAATCTTCTAACCCATGTCAATTAGCTTTTCTTTTAGAGTTGAGAACAGGGAGCTCTGATATCCCAGTATCCCTGTCCCATCCATCCATCTCTCTGTTCTGCCCCCCCTGCTTTTTTATTTTTTACTAATCTTGTGGCCATGATAAAGCCTTTACATATTTCTGTCCCACTCATTGTCAGAGAAATGTGAGTGATGTTATTTTTCTTCTCTGCCTCACAATGTTATTTTTTGCCTCTGCCTCACAGTTGTGCTGCAGGGCTTCATCACCTGAATGTGAGATGCTCTGAAGAGAAGAACTCTGGCAGTAAGTGCTCCAAATTGATATGAGTCCTTGTGGAGAGCGTCCACCTATACAGAGGGAACTGAACTATTTAATTTCATTACTTCAGGGAATACCAGCAAGAAAACAAACACTAAAGAAATTCTTAAATCAAGGCAATATTCATCCCTTCCCTACCAACCACAACTCAGTTCAATTGCTGAGTTTGCAAGAATTCTAACCGCTTGTCTTTGCCTCAGAACACCACTTCTTTATCAATTGTATCTCTCACAGTTTTAAGATATTCCCCTTCAGTGCACTTGCAAACACCTTGCACTGGACTCCTCTGCTACCCTCTGTCTTTGATTTAGAGCATAATTTCATGAATGACAAGAGATGACCTCTCTCCTGCTTCCTGTGTGGGCTGTTCTCAGCTGGCCTTTTCCACACAGTTCTGGTCTTTATTGCACAGTGCTTCATCTTTATAGCTGTTATCAGACATTTATATCACTTTCCTCGTATGCTGGGTATTATTGGCAGAGGGTCCGTTGTACAATGCATCAAACGTATACTGGAAAATTGCTTTTGGCAATGATTCTGTGGTTTTTGGTTGGACTTTTTTGTTGTTTGTTGGTTGTGGGTTTTTTTTTTCCTCAGCAATCATATTGCAGCACACATGATTTGTACTTGTTGATTTGTGTGGGCTTGGGACTCAAAATACAGAAAGATAACGATTTTTATTCAAAACAGAAGTCTGGAATTATGCCTGAGCACTCAGTCCTAGACTGGTATGACTCAGAATGGGATCAGATGTGTCATATAAGCATCTGATATCCCCAAAAATATCTGCTGTATACATTACAGTCTTCATACGCATAAGGAAACATTCTTTAAGTCCTCACTCTCTTCTAAATCAAGAATAAAAATCACTGAAGTTATACCTGCTCCTTTAGCACAGTTTTAAACACACAAAAAACCCCAAACAAAACAACTTTCCATCCTGTTCCTTCCTGCTCCCTTTGCCCCACTGAAGATGAAGAGGACACGTTGTACATAATATCACCATGAGCACTTGAGAAGACTTTCAGTACAGGTTGGATACCTTCCTCTCAAACACAACCCTTCTCTGTGGCAGAAAACTCAACCAGAGCCTTAGACTGTGAAGTTGGAGGGAACCTAGCAGATGATGTAGGTAAACCTTCTGAATATGACATGGATTGTCCCCTGCTTTCCCTCCCATTTGAAGTCTACCACACAGTCTTACTGAACCTTGCTTTAAACAAAAGCACCCTTGACAAAGTCAAAGGCAGAGGCTTTCTTGTTAGTTCTAGCAGTTATGATGGGGTTTTTTTTCTCTGAAAGGTTAAGAAAAATAATAATAACTTGTGTATTTTCTTCTCATATTAGAATGTAGGTTGCCTCTTGGTGTTGTATGCAGTGAGCAAAGGGATATCTTTGCACCTCATTAGAAAGCATTTGTCTATTCCTCAAAAGTTGTTGCCACTATTCTTTGCATTGTTTCCAAGTTTTCACAGCTTTTTCAATGTCTGAGATACTTACATGGCTATTTGGTTTAGAAAAGCCTTGTTTTCAGCTCAAGCAATGTTTCACATGCACTGTCATTACCACCGTCCTCATTTCTGTTGACTGAAGACAGTACTATTAAGGAATAGGTCATAAATTAAAACAGTTTGGAGACTTTGTGCATCTAGACTTTATGAACTCCACAGAAGCATTAGGAGGGACAAGAATGTCCTTCCATAGGTCTCTATCATCTTCCTAGACCAACAGGTCAGGCACATAGGAAAAAATGAGCCACTGACACATTTCCCCCTACCCTCTGCCCTTTTGTCATGAGGGAAAGAGCTTTGTATCCCTGCCCCACCTGAGAAAGAGATTAGCTGGCACGCCTAAAGGGTAGAGAGTCATAAAACACCATCAGGAAAGACCATTACCCACCTAGATCAAGAAATCACAGACAATAGTACCAGTTTTCCAAGTACTGCACTCTACAAAAGGCAGATTTTATCAGCACAATTTGGCTTCACACATTACATGACAAAAAAAGTGAATAAAAGAAATACATCTAAAATATTCTACTAAGTGGTGTGTCAAGCTGCTCACTATTGCTTTTTCCCTGTCTTTCCCCTGCTCCTTCCATTACTTTGCCTACTCTAAATTCTGGTTGCAAAGTCTTTGGGAGAGGTGCTTTTTATATCTTTGTAGAGTAGCTGGCACAATAGATCTGTCTGATCTAAACAAGGCCTTTGAGTGATACTGCAAGACTCATGAATAGTGATTATTGCTTCCAACCACTAGAGAACTCAGCAGCTTTTTCAGGTTTGACCTACTTAAATTGTATATCCAGGTAGTGCTTGCAGCATTTTATTAAATTGCTCTAACAAACAGTCAGAAAGAGAAATGTGGAGGATAGCCTGCTATCCTGCAGGTCAAGATGTATACCAAGAAATGAGAGCCTGAAATTGCAGCACAGGTTTTTGACCTGAGATGCATTACTGAGAGCTTGGGACAATCCTTATGGGAGTTGAGGAATCAAATGTGAAGCAGTAATGTTGCATCTTGTGCCCAGCACTAGTTTGATGGACTAAAATAGCTGGGAAATTAGCTATTCAGAGCATGTCTAGCTTGTCAAACATTGTTAATGTGACCCAGATCTAGCATAGACCCACACAGTTGACAAGGATTTGGCTTCTGCTCAGTATTTCTCTGACCCTCTATCATTCATTCCAAGGATTTCAGATTCTTGGTTCATCTTCAAGGCCCTGGAAGGAGCTTCTGAGATTTGGGGAAAAAATTATACAGTGGTTCAGATCTAGGGTTTTAAAATGTTGATAGACAGTAAATCTTCTTACTGTCTTTCAAACTGCTTTTCTGTTCCTGAATTATATGAGAAGATATGGGGAAAAAAAAAAAAATAAGAGAGAGAGATAAATAGAAACCAATAAAAAGTGAGATGCTAAAGAACTCCCTTTTATGAATGAGTACATTTTCAGGAAGGTAAAGGTAAAAAACAAGAAAAAGAATAGTCAAACACTTGCTTTCCCTCATAACATAGGATATAGATTAATCACTCTTGTGCATATGTTATATAAACTCAATGGAAGAAAGCGAAGAGACAGATGTCATACTGAAAAATAAACCACTAGGGTGCTTATCAAAAGTGACAATACTCCTACGAAAAAATACTGCTGCTCTGCTGCAACAGACATTAGACACTGTTCCATAAGCAAAAATAATTGTCTTGATATTTAATGTCAACAATTTACCACCTCCTACAGAGATGTCAGCAAATATGTATCTAATCCAAAACATTTTAGATATACTAAAAAAAAAAAGAAGAAGAAAAGAAAAAAAAGCCAAGTTAGGAAAAGAAGTATTTAGCCAGATGAAATGTAATGGAAAAAACCACTGTGTTAGGAAAGAGCTGTTGTTGAACAAAACAGCTGTATTTATATTTACAGTAGGAGATGCATGGGCTACCTCTATGCTAGCAAATAGGGCAGGAAGACATGGTGATGGGGACAAAGGAGATGATACCCTTAGTATTCATATCACTACAATCTCTTCCAAACCAGAATGTCTCAGCCACTCCACCTGATGGGAACAATCCTTTGTTCTGTTCCCTTGAGATTGCCTTGACCCATGTGCATGACCTTGCACTTGGCCTTCTTTAGCTTCATGAGGTTATGGACCTGGACCTGAGGTTATGGTCATGGACCTGCCTTTCCAGCTTGTCAAGGTCCCTCTGGATGGCATTCTGTGCCTCAAGTGTGTTGACTGCATCACACAACTTGGTGTCACTGGCAAACTTGTTGAGAGTGCATTCAATCCCACCATCTGTGTCACTGACAAACACCACCAGTCCTGGTACCAACCCCTGAGGAACACCATTCATTACTGGTCTCCACTTGGACATTGAGCCATTGAATGCAACATTGTGAGTGCAACCATTCAGCCAATTCTTTATCAAACAAGTGGTCCATCCATGAAATCCATGCCTCCAATTTAGAGACAAGGGTGTCATCCAGGACAGTGTCAAACACAAGTCTAGGTAGATGATGTCATTTGCTCTTCCCTTGTCTACCAACACTGTAAACCCATCATAGAAGCCCAGCAAATTTGTCACACACAATTTGACCTTAGTGAAGCCATGCTGACTATCACTAATCACCTCCTTATTTTCCAAGTCCCCTTGTATAGTTTCTAGGAGGATCTGCTCCATGATCATGCTGAGCACAAAGGTGAAACTGAACGCCTTACAGTTCCCTGAGTCTTCCTCTTTTCCCTTCTTAAACATGGGGGGTTTGTTTCCCCTTTTCCCGTCATAAGGAACTTCACCAAACTGCTACAACTTCTCAATGGACAGTGTCTTAGAAACTTCACCTGATGATTCCCTCAGGGCCTGTGGATGCATCTCATTAGGTCCCATAGACTTTTGCACCCTTAGGTTCCTTAGATAGTCTCAAAATTGATCTTTTCCTACAGCAGACATTTTCCCAGTCCCTGCCTTTGTCTTCTGTGACATGGGCAGTAGCACTTACTGGTGAAGACTGGGGCAAAAATGTTGTTGAGTACCCCAGCCTTCCCCATATATCTCAGGTAATGAGGTCTCCCATCTCCTTCTGGAGATGGCCTATAATTTCCCTTGTCCTCCTTTTATCACTGATGTACCTATAGAAGTTTTTCTTTTTGCCCTTGACATCCATGGCCAGATTTCATTCTGTCAGGGCTTTGGTTTTCCTGACCAGAGGAAGGTAGGTGACATGACTCCAATCCCACCCCAAGAAATGAGAAGCTGATATTTCTGATAGCTTGTTTCCAAAATATGGAAAAATCAAAATTAGAGAAAAATGTCTCTTCAGAGCTTTATCACATACTAAGTGTTATTCTATATTTCAACCAAAGAAAGAAACCACACAGAATGTTAACTTATTCAAAAATAACCTCATGTCCCAAATATATTGAGCCTTCCCCCTACCAAAAAGAACACCATGGCAGGAGATGAACAAGTTGAGAGTAAATTTTTTACAAGGTAATAACAGTTTCCTAAAACCTCAGGGAAAAGAGAAAAGAAAAGAAAAGAAAAGAAAAGAAAAGAAAAGAAAAGAAAAGA
>JANHGN010026404.1:9541-29168 GCA_024605025.1 Megaceryle maxima
ACGGATCCAGAAATTTCTCCAGATTGCCTATAGAATAACCCATCAGTGCTTACACCCTGGCAGGGCAATCAGAAGTAAACACCCGCTACACCATTCCCTTTGTTTTCCTACTTACCTACTGCTTACCTACTGCAGTGCTGTTGGTATCTCTTTCCTTCACTGATTCTAGCTTAAACCCCTCTTGACTGGTCCTACCAGCTTATGCTCAAAAATGTATTTTTCCTTCAGGACAGGTAGATCTCATAAGGCTCCAGCATACCTTGTGTCTCAAAGTCTCTTCCATGGTTTAAAACCCCCTGGTAGACACACCAGTCCCAGAGCCAGGTATTGATATTCTGGCTCACCTGTTTCTTTCAAAATCTCCTCCCATTATTGTGAGGATTGTGGAAAACACTATCAGTGTTCCCAAATATTTTAGCATTCTTCCCAGGGCTCTGAAATCTCTTTTAACCAGTCTCAGACTTTTTGTTACTACACCGTTAGTACCCATATGAACAAGCAGGAATGGATAGTAGTCTGAAGGTTGTACTAAGCTCTTAACTCTTGTGGTAACACCCCTAATTCGGGCCCTAGGGAGGCAACAAACTTCCCTGGAAAAAGATTCAGGTCTGCAAATGGGTGCTTTTTTTAACACAGGAAAGGATCACTAATGACTACTTGCTCTTATTTCCTCTTGGCAGTGGTCTTAATGCAGGTTTTGTTGTGAGGAGTTGATACCTTCTCTGTTAGCTTTGGTCTACCAAAGTTTTTTCTGTGGTTTTACTTGTTTTACACTCCAGTGGTCTCCCAGAGTAAAGCCATTCCACCATGGTTTTCAACATTCCTTGTGTTCTTCTTGAAAAGACATTCAGTGCCAAAAAGCTCCATACATTTTTTTTTCACAAATTCTCTTATTTTCACTCCATATGATGCACCAGTTGGAATGATTTAATGTCAATTTTCACTTACATTATGAAGGCATAAAAGGCATATACATCTTATGATGTGATGTAATGAAACATCACTTTTCGCTCCTATTCAGAAGAAGCTACAGCCTTTTATTCATTGAATGTAAATTTTCCTTGAAATCTAGTTAGTGGAAAAAACATGGTATATAATTATGAATAATGTGTATAGCTTATGTAGTCTCAAGTTCAGCAAATACTGTACATGGAGGAGGTATGCCTTGTGCAAAAAAATTTGGTTTTAATTTTTTTATATGCAGTAGTCAGGTCTTTTTAGATAATGAGAGTCTGAAGTGAACTACTTCAAATGACTTTTTCTTCCAGGATAAGAGAATGGTCCACACTTCTATCTATTTGCTTTTCTTTAAATTCCTGTGAGTTACTCTTGTTATATCCTGTTCTCTGAATGTATAATACCTTCAAGTTTCTAGAACCACAGCCATGGCAGTCTCCTTCTCTTGCAGTGCAAGTGACTACCTAAAGTTACATCAGAAAGATCTCTTTTCCCAGATTTCTGTTTTTGTTGTACCAGGATGAGCATCAGGGTTTCAGATTTTGTGCATGCTTCTTCCTTCTGGTGAAGTATCCGAACTCTTATGTCTAGTCACTCTTTCAAGGTTCCTACACCAGTTAATCTTTGACTTTGAAGCTCTGAAGCAGTCAAGCAGGCCTCTCACATTAAAAATGGATTCATGTCAATAGGTGGGTAAATGTCTGTTTTGCACAAGAAATCACTGCCTGCATTTAACATCATCTCTTTGCTTAATACAAGTTTTGTCTCTGCCTTGAGTGACCATAGATACCTGGCCACCTTTCAGGGATTCATCTTTCACTGGGCCTCACGTTCTGTGTTAGTATGTACATACAACCAGACATGGCATGGGTATCTGAACAGACTAACATAATTGCACATAGCTTATTACTAACTTTTGGGACCAAATGTGACCGTAATTAACTGCTGGGAGGAGGAGGAAGGCAACAGTTTGGGGATGAGACATCCTCACTTTTCTCCTCTTAGACATGCCATGACATAGTCTATTCCATCAGAGCAGTGGTGGACATATCATCAGTATTAGGCAGTGTTGATCCCTTTTATCAAGTCTTCTGTATCTTTGAAGCATGGCCTGATCCACCTGGCTTCCTTATATCTAAAACCTCTTATAGTTAGATTATTTTTTTCCTGTAACAAATTAGAAAACATTTCAGAAAATATTCAGGAAAAACCTAAAGCAGCATAATTCCATTTTTTGTTTGTTTGTTTGTTTTCCTCCTTGTATAAATAAAAACTCTTTCCTTCTGGTGTTATTTCAAATATCTACAATTGTATGAGAGGCTTCTTCTTCACAGTTCCTTTTTGCTTTGCACCTGCAATTCATTATAATCTTGTATTTGTGATGTTACAGTCTATTGTCATGGAAATGAGCATAATTCCAAAATTACACTCACATCTTTATAGAATCATAGAATCATTAGGGTTGGAAAGGACCTCTAGGATCATTGAGTCCAACCTTCATCCTGACATCTATCTATCCATAGCCTCAAGTGCTATGTCCACTCGTTTTTTTAAACACCTCCAGGGATGATGACTCCACCACCTCCCTGGACAGCCTGTTCCAGTGTCTAACCACTCTCAGTGAAGAATGTCACCCTAACGTCTAATATAAATCTCCCCTGGTGCAACTTGAGGCCATTTCCTCTCATTTTATCATTAGTAATTTGGGAGGAGAGACCAACACCAGCCTTGCTACAACCTCCTTTTAGGTAGTTGTAGAGAGCAATAAGGTCTCCTCTCAGTCTCCTCTTCTCTAGACTAAACAACCCCAGTTCCCTCAGCCTCTCCTCCTGAGGCCCCTTTGGATCCCTGCTCTTCATTACAAAATACCAACTTCTGTATTTGGGGACTTTTTTACAGAAAAACTTTGGGGAAGGAATGGTTGAAAATGGAGACAGGTTCAGATAGTTTTAGTAACATGACAGAAGCACAAAAGGCGTTGTAGCAGGAGGGACTGCCTTCCTGTGCTGGGCTGACCTGGCCAGCAGCTAAGTGTTCACCAGCTGCTTGCTCACTCCCAGCTTCCCTCCAGGAGGATGGAGGAGAGAATCAGAAGAGCAACCACAAGAAAAACTTATTGGTCAAGATAAAGGAGTTTAAGAAGTGAAGGGGAAAAAAGAGGAAGAAAAAAGTGGTGCAAAAGCTGTCACTCACAACATCCCAGCAGCAGACCAGCTGCCCAGTCAGTCTCTGGGCAGCTGCCACCTTGAAAAGACCAAAACCTCAGCTTTCATTGATGAGCATGATGTCATGTAGTAGGGAATATCCCTTTGGTCAGTTAGGGTCAGTTGTCCTGGCTGTGTGTCCTCCCAGGCTCTTGCCCACCCTCAGCCTACTCATTTAGGGGAGAAGCAGAGTGAGAAGCAGAGAAAGCCTTGACCCTGCACAATCACCCTTCTGCAGCAGCTGAAACACTGGTGTGTTATCAGCACTGTTTCAGCCAGAAATCCAAAACACATCACTGTGTGGGCTGCTATGAAGAAAGTTAAGTCCATCCTAGCCAAAGCCAGTACAATTCACAAAGGAATGCCTATTTTAAGCTCATTTCAATAGTTTGAAGTTCCCTCACCATAGAAGTGTTTCTCTGAGGAAGAACACTATTGTAGTATGTTTGATTTCAGCTGTAACAACCAGTGGTACCAGTCAGATATGGCTTTGTTGAGTTGTTTTCTACGCAGTAATCATAAAGTGTGGTTCAGCTTCCTTCTAACCCTTCAGATTTTTTTCCTATGTTTAGTCACAGGGACAGCTCTCTCAAGCTACGTATTAGCTCTTAGCCCCAGTGCCACTGACAAAGCTTCTGCTGATCTTCCTGCACTTGCTTGTATCTGTCATGAATACGTTTTTCCTTTCAAGAAACCTGACATAAAGAAGCATATTTAGATGTCTTTGAGGATCATTTTTCCGTGCAGTACATTCTAGCAAATCTCTGTAGGTGCCTCTCAAACTTCACCCTTAAGCCTTTGCTTTATTATTCTGCATTCCTTTATTCACTACCAGTTTTGGAGGATATGCTATTCCTGGTTGAGATTTTTTTAATGAATATCATTCAGCCATTTATAATTGTTTATGTATATTTCCTTTCAAGACGCCAGTGATCAAAGGGAAGACATTTACATTGGAAACCACATACCTTGTTCAGAAAGCTTCAATGGCTACTGTATACACGGAAAATGTGAATTCATTTATTCCACTCAGAAGGCTTCCTGCCGGTAAGTCCTGCATGCCTCTAAATGTGCTTGAAATTGCTGTAAAGCTGAAATAAAACGCTCTCTTGACATAATTACAGCATGTATCAGTTTGCAGTTATCTGTGGCAAAGGAGCCATATTCCTATGCTGTGGGCAGCACCCAGCTGCTCCAGTCATGCAGGAGATAGTGCTTAGAGGAGAGAGGCTTGGTCTGTCAGGTAGTTCAGAAGCTGAACCCTTCCGAGGAATGTGGCCTCAGTGTTGTCTTCTTATTTTCAGCTGGTAAGACCTATCTAGAGAAAAAAAGATACCTTTACCTTGCATGGCTTCTCTGATGACTCTGCTTTTCCCATTGACCTCTCAGTCTGTTGTTATACTATCTGTACATTTTATTGCTCCTCTCATAAACTCTCTCTAGTGTATCAATATCTTATTTTGAACATTTATTGCCCTTTTTTCACAACAATAGGCTTAATTTAAAGATTATAAATTTGCAAAATACTCTTTAGCCCTCACATCTACAGTACAATCCAGCAGCCCAGTACACTCAGTATTAAGCCACTCAGTGTTTCCCAGGATATCTGAATGTTCCAGTTTATTTCCTTAGCTCGCAGGTAATTCTATTTTTGCATTTCAACAACTACATTCTGCATCTTTGTTTTCCTCAAAAACTTAATTTAAAAAGTTGTTTATAGGAAAAGGCCTATTCTTCTTAATAACTTGTAGTATTTATTAGGAGGTTTCGCTCCTGAACTTTTATCTTGTGAGCTTATACTTTCATATTAATGTGGTTCAAGATGTTATAACTCTTTGCTTTGCTCTAGAAATTTCAGCTGTAAATCCAGTAGATACTATTACATTCCTTGATCCTTATTGATCAGGGCTATTTCGGGTTTTTTTCACTGCCAAGATTTAAGGGTTTCCAGACTGATCAGAGAGCAGGAAGTTCAAAAGGCAGAGCCAATATGGTTGTCAACCAAAGCATTCTGTTATTCCTTTTCCCATCTGATACCCTCTTTTGTTTATTTTCACCTTTCCTTTAGGACTTACTTGTTTTTCTCTTTTCTTTGGCCAGAATCAAGAGAGCTCAACACAGCTTTGCTTCTCTTGGGAAACTGGGGTCATCCCCAACATGACCACAATGGGCATTAGGTAGCACTATCTTGTTACAGTATTCTTTTGATCTAGAGCTGTGTTTAATGCAATTTCTGATGGACTTGTCCTCAACATATTCAAAGTAGAGGTATTTCAAGGAAAATATTCCTGGCTGAATGAACTGATTTTATTATTTCTTAGATTTTTTTTCTGGATGGTGTTAATCATACAGTCATTTATGATTCAATTACTATTCAATCACTTAAATATTTATTATTACTCTAATAATTACTGATAGGCAATGCTTTGATGAATTTAATTAATGTACTCTCTGTTTAAATTCTATTTTATAATTACATTTATTATTACTACCTTCAATTATTTATTTAAACAACCTGAACAGTATCTCAGCAGTGGACCTAGCACAACAAACCTCACGTGGTTCCAGTCAAGAATTTCTGGCTGTTGGTTCTTAATCCTAAGTAGCAGATCTCCTTTGAATTTTTCTTTGCTATTTAAATACTGATAGTCTCATACTTTGCATGAGTTTTCTACTGGAGCAGAGTTAAGGAAAAAATTATTTATATCAGACAGCAATCCGCTGTCGTAATCATGTACTTTTACCAAATAAAAAAATTCTGTCTTCCTCTGGCAAGGAAGATATAATGATGAATGCTTAAGGCAGGTTGTTATTTTCAAATGTTTTGCATTCTCATACACATCTAGCATATGCATCATTTAATTTGGTCTTCATTTCCTGGAAGTGATATATGCAAAGTATCAAATGACCTACAGAGCTGAAGCAAATAGCTGCACAGAGCAAATTCTGACTTTTGCTTTCACTGGGGGCAATGAATCTCCTTGCTCATTGTACAGCAGCCCTCCAAGACTGCCATCAGGCAGGTAGGAGGAAAGTTTTGAATAATATTATGCTATGCATAATAAATAATGCATAATATTTAGTAAATGCATAACAGTGTAGAACCCTTTGCACAGCTGGGATCCAGTCTATCTTCTGCTGCCCCTTGTGCAGTGTGGTTCTGGCCTGCCCTTAAGGCAGGCTGCAAGGAGGCACAGTTCAACCCTTTGCAAAGAAATCTAAACTTCTTGACACTAACCTAATTAATTGACTGATTAGCATTTTTTTGGTAAATCCTTTATTTATCATACTATTATATCAATGCTATAGTATCTTGCTATGTATTAATGCAGCAGAATGCTTTAAAATCTGTTCTACTTGTTTAAGGTAGCCTAAAGTAGTGCCTAGTACTTGATCCCACCACCAATATAATTCTTAACACAAGCACTTCTTTGCAGTAATTCTATACTCCTGAATCTCCACTCAGTATTTCTCAGAAATAATTTCCTGCCACTTCAGTGTTTCTAGGGAAACTTCTTCAAATTACTTGTACCTCATCTGCTTTGTTTTGCCTTCTCTGCTTTAAAGCAACTGCCACATTGATTGCTCTTTGACTGTTACCTTCTTTAATGAAAACAAAAGCAAACTAACAATAAGAATTCAGTCCTCTTCACTTGCAAGGAGTCCTCTTCCTTATTGTTCCTTTTTGCATGATTACCAGCGTGTTCCCCATCTTCCTGTTTGTGTGCTAATTCATGTGTCTTTTGATTCACTTCCCAGCTGTTACTGGGTTTACTTACAGTACAAGGAGGTTTTTCTTCAAGAACTCCTCTCTTACTAGAGCTTGTTTCATACCTGTACCAAAACTCCTTACACAGCAGCTCATGGCTGGTGAAAGTAGAGTCACAAGATTATGAACATTTAAACCCCAAGTGTTATCCCTGCATACAAAGGGGGATTAGGAGTGGCATTAGCAGTGGTAGGAAGGTCTGTGGAGCAATTATTTCATTCCTCCAAACAGAATTAATTCCTACCCTAGTACAAAGGTTTTGGATGGACAAGACCAATTTTATGTTGCATTCAGGCTTTATCTGATCCAGTTTACAAAGTGTGTGTAAGTATTTCTTCTCCAGCTTTCTACTGTAGATCTGGTGGCCACCTGTATGATTCAGTAGCTCTTGATGCATTCATATCTGTCAGTTCTAAAGGACAGTTGTACAAAGAACTTGCTCAGGGGTGTAAGTTGTGGCCTTTAATTCTACAGACTTCAATATCTTGGTTGGCTTTTGCCTTTCCTCATGCTTCTGCCTCTCTTGCCTTGTGACATGAATTCCCCCAGAGCATGTTTTCACTACCATCTTCACCACTGGCACATCTCACATTCCCTGAATATGTGTCACTGATCAGGAGCAGCCTCTGCTGAATTTATCATTGAGCTAACTGCTTTGCACAGGCAAGTTACCGTTTAGAGCAACTGCTTCTCTTCTATCTTAAGCCATTTATCCCCCATCCCTGACAAATTTGTATGGATTATTGCATGAAGTCTCACTTGAACAGTTGTGTGTCCTTGTGATTTCTAACCAGTCCTCCATCAAATTTTGGTTTGATGACAAGGCAGGAGGGGATTTGATGCTGGTCTTGTCCAATAGGTTTCTCAGGATTCTCCTTCTGTAGGCTGCAGCTTGAAAAGGGGCCTTCCTTTTCCCTAGTTTTCAAGGTTTCTCTTCCTCTTTTTCACTCTTCTCCCACATTGCAGCTGAATGAGCATGCTCACTTTGTGTTTCATGAACATGCTTCTCTGTGCTTCATTTAGCTTTGTCTACTTCTTTCACATAGTTGTTTTATGCTTCCTAAATATTGTCTCAATTTCATAAACACCCCACATATTTCTTTTGCCAAATCAGGGCCTTTACCACACTGGTGTGTTTTCACTAGTAACCTTATACAGGAAAGCACAGCACATCCAAAGCAGAGAAAACCAAACCATTCTCCAACCCAAGTGTCAGTTACCACACCTCTGCCTTCTCACCAGCCCTTTCTCAGCTGGGATCACATTGGATTACTTATTCCATCTGCAAAACCACTGGGCTGCTGTCAAATTACAGATCCTATTAAACATTCCTTTTCTTTTTCAGGTGTGAATCAGGATACACTGGACAGCACTGTGAAAAGACAGACTTTAGTATTCTTTATGTTGTCCCAAGTAGACAAAAGCTTACTCATGTCCTTATTGCAGCAATAATTGGAGCTGTACAGATTGCCATTATAGTTGCAATTGTCATGTGCATAACAAGGTAGGTAAAGGCAAAAGCAGTGAAAAATTACACATTGTACTATATACTTTTTCTGTATCTGAATACTTGACCCCCAAATTTTTATGTGCTTTAACATATATACTGAAATATCCCCACAAAAAATACCTAGTGAGTGAAATGTAAGGATTATGTAACATCCTATCACCATCATGGGGTTTTTGTTCACAAACTACACATTTGTTTAAATTCACAAGCCACCAGTAACCCCAGACCCAGCAGAACAGATCAGCTACTGTATTAGACCTTCACTGGAGTTATTCAAGCATTGCTGATACCTTACAGAGCTATGATCCCCATCTTCTTCCCAGTGAAACCAGAGAGGTTGCCAAGATGCTGTTCCCACTGTAAATGGTGTTACACAGAGAGAGAATTATCCCTTGCACCATACATGCTTTCTGAAAACTAATGTGCAGCTAGTCCCATTATTAGGCACTCTCCATGGGAACTTATTTTGTGAAATGTAAATGCTCAAGCACAGAGTTCTAGTTTCTGGGTTGTCACAGACTCTTGCCCTGTATGAAAACTGAGATGAGACCCATCTATTCTTTTGGATGATAAGGAATTCAGTTTGCTCAAGAACTTGTACCCAACAAGGCTTGAGGGCCCTGGAGTAGATTAAGGACGATTTAGTTACCTTACAGGTGCATGAAGCATTTACGTCCTGCACTTGAGCATCCATGCCACACTTTGTCTTTTTCTCCTGAACTTGTCCTTCACTTTTTCAGTTCCAGTTACATTGGGCCATAAAACTTCCAGCTATGGCATTAGTGCATGGCTTCCCAAACTCAGAGATGTGGAGTGACACCCCTATAAACAAACAATATAAGCCTTCTTCCCTCTCTGTCTTGTAAGGTTCAGTGTAGCAGGTATAAGTACAAATATATCGAACCTCCTGCATATATAAAAGACTTATTTGGCTCATGCAATTAATTGATGTCATTCCTTTTCTACTCAACACCCTGATGGTGAAAGCAGTGGCATGGAAGCTGCGGTTCTTCTTTCAGCCTCCCTATAACCATTCTCCAGCTCACAGTCTTTCAGGGACCGTCTGTCATTCTGCATCTCAGCAGGACTTCTCCATCGTGCATTGCCCCCTGTCTGATGGGCCAAGAAGATCCCATCTCATTCTGAGTTGCTGGCTTTCTCAGTTTTGTGTCCATCCCTAAGAAAGGGATTGCCCAAGTCACCCCCAGAGAGTCCTGGGTGGTCTCTATCTTAGGGGCTGCTGTGAGCAGCAGGGTGCCTGGAGGTCCAGCACTTTAAAAAGCTGATCCAGTCTTACCATCCACTGGATTTTTCATATTTAAGTGTGAAATATGTATAAAGTAAAGCCAATGCAATTTTTCAACGTGGTACATGGCTTTTTGCTGGATCAAGGCTGAAGGATGTAGCACCTTGGTGGTTTTGGTCTCAAATTCAAGCAGAACTCCCTTCAGAGTGAGCTGGGATCCCATGGACATCCCAGGTGAAAATCAGGTACTGAACAGCAGGAGCAGCCCCCAGTCAACACAGCTCAGTCTCCTTGCTATTGTTAGGTACAAAAAATTATCATTGCTAAGCTAAAATTTATGCAGCATATATAAAATCAGCCTTCCTTTTTCTTCTCTCTTTTTTTTTTTTCACAGAAAATGTCCCAAAAATAATAGAGGACGTCGGCAGAAGCAAAACCTAGGCCATTTTACTTCAGATACATCATCCAGAATGGTTTAACTTAGTGATTTTTATACCTACATTGACCATGTGATGTACATTTTTATTATATCTTTTTTTAAAGAATGGAAATATTTATTTCAGAGGCCTTATTTTTGAACATTTTTAGTGTAACAATGTTGGTCTGTATTCTGAAAGCATCAGCTCTAACAGCTATGGACTGTTTTAGTATCTTTACTTTTATGTTTTTGAATATAGTACTTCCTTTTCTGTATCTGTATCACATGGTTATATAATAGAATTGTGCTTTATCCATGGAATGTAATATTTTTGGGAACACAAATTATTCCACCAATGGTTGTAGATTTAAAAAAAATCAAAACAAAACAACAAGCCAACAAAAAAAGTCCACATTACCTAGCAAACAAGGCATGAACTAAAGGTAAAAATGTTTACAGCTTACTTTTCTTATGAGAAACTAGAAAACACTGTGTTTAAATACCGTAGATATTTAAATGTTTTTCGAAGTTAGTAACTGATTTTTTAGACACTGCCTATCGCATGACCTGTGAAGCTGTGTGCTGTGTGTAGTTGTAACATATTTATAAAACCTGTGGGCTGGGTATAAGCACTGCCATCTTCATAAATAATTCCAACGATTTATTTTTAAAGAGAAAAATTATAAATTTCATAATTTGGGAAGTTACCTGGTAGAGCAGATGGCACAGGTCCAAAAGAAGTAGGTCTTAGTAGATTTAGATATTGTAAAAATTGGTGGTGAATAATTGAACACAAATAATTGGAAAAAGCCTACTTTATCACTGTTAAAGCTGTTTTAATACTTCTTAAACTTTTTTAAAGAACATACATGTTTTAACACCTACAATACAGATTGTATAGTGTTTGTGATTAAAATAAAAAAAAAATGAATGAACTACTAGTGCTCTTGTATAGAGTATTTTCAAGAGCTAAAGAAGTCCATCCAAATTAGTCTGCTGGTCATAGTTATATTAATAGACTGTTAGTTGTCGTTTGAAAGATCCCGAGATAAAGTGTGAATAGGATGTGTTCAGCTGTTTTAACATGTAGTTTAGGCTTTCAAAATTTTGCATGTAGGATTTAATAATTTGTTCAATAATAAAAAAAAAAATGGTTTCAACATTTTGAACTGGAAAAGCATGCCACAATACAAAGTTTTCACTATATTGCCTCTGTTTTAGTGTGTTTATTTGTTACCCCATGGGGTAATTGCAGCAAGCTGAATACCTGAAGTTGTTTTGCTGGAAAAAACAACCATGTTAACTTCCCTTTGCTCTTTGAATTCTCTCAGAGAAATGCACTCCAGTAGCATAAAAACAAAAGTAGATCGTTAAAAATATGCAAGTTTGCTTTCCTGCTTAATTAGTAAGTTACTTAACTTTCCCGGATTAACACTAATAACTTCGTCAGTACAGAAGCGTGACCCTTTAAACATATGTTCCTTTCCAGACATTGCTTCCTAATTTTAGGGGTTTCATGTTGCTGAAAGTATCCAAACAATCATGTGTGGGTATTTTGTAGTCAGAAGTATTTGACCAAGCTCCAGGAGTGGCGTTTCACGCCCCACTTTGAGCATCGCTGGAGCCAGCTGTCGCCCTGGCTCGCTGCAGCAGCTCCAGAATCATTCTGGCAGGATCATCGAAACTTCAGCTCCTGCCGACCTGGCCGAAGGCAGGCAAAATGGATCGCCGTGAAATCACCCCAGAGGCTGACAAAACCCACCAAAATCGTCTCTCTGGCGTCACCGAGGAGGAAGAAGAACAAGATGCAGCTTACACAATTGTGACAGTCCTGGACAAAGTGGCCAGCATTGTAGACAGCGTGCAGGCGAGCCAGAAAAGGATAGAGGAGAGGCACAGGGAGATGGAAAACGCCATCAAGACCATACAGATTGACATTTTAAAGCTTGCTCAGTCTCATGGCAATACAGGCTACACAGTGAACAAGTTACTGGCGAAAACCCGCAAAGTCAGCTCCACCGTGAAGGAGGTGCGGGCGCGCGTGGAGAGGCAGAGCGCCAGCGTGCGGAAGGTGGAAGCCAAACAACAGGAGATGCTGAGGAAAAACAAATTCCGGGTTGTAATCTATCAGGTAACCATAAACCTAATTTCTTGTAGTGTTGTCATTGTGCCACCTCCTTGGTAGCTGCTGGTAGGCATTGCTTAATGAACCAAAAACCAGTCTTTCCAACATGAGAATTATTTTATGCTTTCTTTAACATTGACTTGTGCTCCTCAGTGCCTTTCAGCATGAACCTACTGATGGCAGCACACATGGTCTATTATTAGTGTTGGTAGGTTTCTGAGCCAGTCACGTAAGATTAACTGCAGATCAGCAAGGACTATTTGTTGCCTCTTTGAAAGGTAATATGAGGCAGGCCCTTTAAATCTTGTCATACAAACCATGCCTGACATTCATCCTTGTTATTTTTTTCACCGTATTAGGTAGAAGTCCAAATAGCAAAAGGGTTTGCCGGCTCCCTGGAACACAGACGTTCTTCTAACCCTAATTTCAAAACATATGTTTGATTTGATTTGCAGCATTACCTAGGCTTTCATAATGCTGATGAGTTGGGGCTTTTTTGATTGTCTGTCTATAGCAGCATATGCACAGCTAAAGCTCAGACCCACAGACCCTTCATGACAGCAAGCAGTACCTTGCATGCTCTACTTTGGAAGTGATTTAACCCAGCACTTTCCTTCCAATCATATTGGGCAAGCAAATCATACATTTTTGTTCATTCACCTCATTGTAGGATGTTCACTGTTCTCATAAATTACTGTGTTTGAACAGAATGGCCTGATCTCACCTACATCCATACAAGGAGGCAGTGCAGACAGTTCACGGGGTCTGTCACTTGTTAGTGAGTGCTGTGAAATCCATTCGTTTAATGGCCTGATCCTGCCATTTGCTGAAACTTTCCAGTTCCCCAGGTCAACAGAAAGTAAGTGTTTAATCTTTTGCCAGAAGCCCAGTTTCTCCTTCATACCAGAGAGTCCCCAAAGCTTCTTTCAAATGAGTCATATTCATCATTAGGCATCCTTGAAATTACCAGCCCTCGTAAGACAATGTGCCTCCATCACTCAGCCTTACACTCTGGTCTTGCATCTGTGTGTACATAAATAACATTACTTGCAATGAATGGAGCCCTGTGTTTCACTGAGTATATTCAGCACTGTATGCAGCTGACAAATTCTTATGCACAATCTAGCTTTTTTAACTACTTCATTTTCTACTGTTGGGAAAAAAAATAGCTAAAAAAAAAAAGGTAAAAGCTGAAGGTAGGAAATGTTACCTCTTTAATGTTATGTTAGTACTATGTGTAGCCAAATCATGCCTCCCAGATTTTCTGACTGAATGACTTACTGTGGATGTTCAGGAGAAAGCACAGGTACAATTTGGCCTGTTATTACAATTACTGTAAGCTGCACCATCATGATCGAATAGCAAACAGGCACTTTTGCTTTTTTCCTTGCAAATCATTTCCCAGATAAAGGTAATAAATATCTCTGACTCCCCTGGTTAACAGCATAATGCCATTTCATTGATTTGCCTTAACCATAATAATTGCAGCAGAATTGATGATTTTAAAATATTTGTTCTTACAACAGTATTTATTACATAACGCAAATTTTTCTCCTAGCAAGACGTGAGTTTTTACTTATTTAAAAATGTAGCAAAATATGGTGGAGAGTGGATTTGCACACAGCTCTGAAGAACAGTTTTTTTCAGATACTTCACACAAAAGGTGGTTCTCATGATGCGTACTTTCTCTAAGAATCACCTTCAGTAGGCATTTCTGAACTCTGTGGTTTTTTTCTGCACAAGAATGACCTGAACCCTGTTCTTTATGTTTAATTCCGAGGCAGTGCTTTTCAGTAAGGGAAGCAGCATTTTTGAATGCTGTCTTTCTAGCTTCCTCTTCCTACAGTAGTTAAGAACTGCCAGCCTTTTTTAAGGTAGATTGAAGAACCTTTTCCCTCTTACACAGAGGAGCAGCAGATATGCTAATCCCTCTAGGCTCTGACAGTTAACACTTTTCTGGAGGATCATAACTGCATTGCTCCACAAAAACTGGAACATGGTAGATAGCCAAAGAGTGTGCTGAAGCTTTAAGGCACAGGTACACTTCTGAATGTCTCTTTCACGCAAGAGCAGTGATTTTGACACTGTTGGTTTACATCAGTGTAGGCATACTGCTGGTGTGCCAAGACCTGAATGACTGAAGTTTGGCTGTGCTGAGTGAGATTCTGTTAATAGCTACAGAATCAGCATACTCCCTTCACTATATTTTACAAATGGATATAACCAAGTTGTTTACTTGGTGGTTGTGAGTGACAGCTCATCTGTAGCAAGATTTTTTCTGATGAACCATTTGGGACATTGTGATGCAGCCAATGACCTGTGTGTAGCCAGCATTGAATGCCTACGTGGGTGAGCACACATGGGTTTTAGTTTTAACTTTTGCCAGAACAGCAGCATATAAGGAAAAGGGAAACACCAATTAAATCCTAAAGATTTTCTTTCAAGTGGATAGCTTTGATCTTATCATTGATAGAAAGAGCAGGCAAGTTAAAAAGGATCATCGGCTCGAGATTGTCCCAAGAGACCTCAGTCATGATGAAAAGAGCTGGCAATATCCTTGCATTAAAAAGAGACAAAGTGATCATCCATGAGCATAATGATCAGGGAAATTGAGAGCATTCATTTTTAAAAGGCCATGTGGTTGAGGAAGAAATTTGGTAGTAGGCAGCTCTCCTCCCCAAGCTGATGTCATGATTAAAAATGCTGGGTTACTTCAGTGTCTAGTGAGGTCTTTGACCCCAGAGTGCTGTGTGCCCTAAGGGTATAGTAGGGAATGCAAAGTACATTATGGGCTGTGCAGGTCACTGTTCACTTCTGTTCAGGTTACTCTGAATAACCAGCTGTGAGAGCTATCATTTTTCTGCAAAGAGGAGCTAACAATTTAACTCGTTCTGGCTAAATTATTCAGAAATTAAAGCTTTTAAAATTTTTCTTTTTTTTTGCCTTTTTTTTTTTTTTTTAAACTTATTTATTTAAATACTAAAAGAACTTGTTTCATTTGTTTTTCTGCATCTGATGCAAGTCCCTCTTTGTGAGCATACAGGCACCATAAAGTCCATGTCACAGTTACTGGGCTCTTTTCTATTATTACTTTATGTAAGCATCATAAATGAATAGCAACTTCCTAGAGGGGGACCCATGCAATTGTTTACCTCACTGCTGTCTGATGTTTAAAATTAGTGGACAGACACAGTGGCCATGTCAGAAACCAGGTAAGGTTATTGCTTGACTGGTGTACACAGACATGTTACAACTGGTTTGTTTGTGATTGCTCCACCACTCACCTGGAGGAGAGGCTAGCAGAAGCAGCCTTGCATATGCTGCTCATATTATGCATAAATAACTTAAAATGTAAGTGGCTTTTTCTGGCCACAGTCCTCCTGCAGCATAATGGCTTGGACTGTAAAAATGGTGAGAACGAGATGGGGACAATGATCTGAAAATCTGAAGTGAAGCACTTCTGTCCAAAGTGGAAGGAAAAGTCATGGTGGCACAAGCTCAAGAGATGAGGTTCCAAACACTGTCTCTGAAAGCCCTGATACATGAACCTGTTGTCCATTGACAAGGAGTTTTAATTACAGCTCATCTGAGAAGAAAAACTGTGAGACTAACCATGACATGAAAGGCAGCAAATATAACACTTCCCTTTAAAAAAAAAAAGACAAAGGAAACCATCTGAACCATTGCTATTCATCTCTTATCATTCGGGCATAAGAATGGCAGGCTCAGAAGAGGATCTGAAGGACAGAATTGTTAGTACCATGGAGTTAAATAGCTCACCCAGAGCGGATTGTGATAGGTAATTAATATTTGATTATTCTTCTGTTTTGCTGAAACATGAGGGGTCATCCTTACTCATATTTATGTACCTGTTATCTTACTTCATAACAGATAATCTGAAAAAACAACAGATGACAGGGGATTGTGTTGAAATGGGAAGGAAGCCTTGTGATGGGATGCTAAAAGGATTTGCTTCTAAGATGGCCAGTCCATGTAATATTTTCATTAAAGATCTTGGCACAAAAAAAGGTGTGGCTACTCAAAATGAGGAGCTGTCAGCCCAGAGAAATAAATAGAGACAGGTAATCAAATCATCTTCAGAGCTAGAGTAATGCTAATCTAAGTGTACACAGTGTCAATTCCTGTACTTAGCAGAAGCCCTTATTAGTTTGTTTTCTGAGGCTTCATGGTTTGGAAAGGACAGAAAATGGTTTATAAATTTCTTACAAGCTGAGAGCCCTCTTGATGTTGTGGCTCTTACAAAAGTGATACATGGGCATGAAATGCTTCAGGCACAGTATTTCCAGAAGTAGAGAGATGCCCAATGCCCTTATCCAAAACACTTCAGAGCCCATCTGGACTACCACATGTAGCTCTGATCGCCCCTGTCGAAGGAAGTTTTCTTCAAACTCAGCAGGTTTGATCAGAGGAATGGGAAGCCCTGGTACATGAGAGGGACCAGGAGGTCCTAGCCTGGTTTAGTCCAGCAGTAAAAGAGGCTAAGAGAGGTTGTGACTGTTGTTTATACATGGTGGTATAGCTGTCACAGATGAGAAGTCCAGTAAAGACCATTGGAAAAAAAATGAAATGGGTGTAAACTGTCCATGAATCAGGTCAGAAACTAGAAGTGGAGTCTTAGTCCTGGAAATGTGAGGGTCTGGGCAAAGTTTTCAGCTAGAACCCACAGGGAGAGAAGAAAACCTAAATTGCTATTAAAAACTGTCTGAAAACTTTGTGGAAGAATAACATGGCGTAGGTTCACTGCCTGTGATAGATAGCAGATTGCTGGCCTCAGCCACAGAGGCCTCAGCAGCCCAGTGACACAGGATTGAAGTCTTGTGTCATAAACCTTATAAATATTTTTACAGCTGGGACAGGTAATTGCCTTCACTGAGAGAGTTAAAGAAACCCAACAGTTGTGTCAAAGAGTGTAGCAAGAGTTGTCTGTAGCATAAAGCCTGGTTCTCAGTGCTGAGCTGCCCCCATGCTGTGTGGCCAACTGCTGGTGGTGTGGCAGAACCAGTGCTGAAGTATTGCAGGCAGCCAAGATAATCACAAATTACCTGCGATTTTTAGGAAAAAAATCAACCACTTTCAACCAGCTAAAGAAAAGCAATAATTCTAGAGCTGTGTTTGAAAGGAAAGAGGAGAAAGGGAAATAAAATTTAAAAGAAACTGTTGGGCCATTTCTGTATCCCTAAAATGAAATAGGCTGCCTATTTCACATGGCAGATTGTAAACCTGATGCTACACCAGTAAATTATAATCTTGACACTGCACCATTTAGTCTGGTGTAACTAGAGTCCCCAGTCCTGTTCCTTTGTGGTGATCCTCACACAGGACAGGCAGTCATCTTCTCAGGGCTGCCACTGATTTTTCTCCACCTATTAACATTGAATAGTGGAAACAACCGTTCTTAATTTACATTTGCACTGGATGCAGTTATTCGGGGCTGTGCTTTTGGTTGTCTGCAAGCCAGCAGAAGAGTGTAGCTACACTATGAACCTTCCATGTCATGACTTTTCCCCATGGTCCTAGAGACTGCCTTGAGTGATTCATCAAGAGGAGCTGTGGCTGGCCAGTGTGGCCACAAACATGACTGGCAATACTCTTCATGCCTGAAGCCCAGATTCAGGAATGGGCTTGACTGGGAACATGCACTTGGGCTTTATATTCTCTGCACTACTGAATATAGCCGAATCTTGCAATTATTCCTTTAGCACAGGAATAAAGTTGATCAAGGCACAGATGTGAGGAACATGTGAAGTCATTAACAGCAAGTTCAGAATCTGGGATGGGATTCATCTCTCCAGGCATTAGACATCAGTAATGCAGACATTTGTACATTTGACCTGTAGACTCCTTTCAAGCAAGCAGAAAGAAAAGTACAGAGCCTGATTCACCCAATCTGTTGTAGACAGCTGCTTTGGGACACAGTTGCTACTTTGTAAGTGCTTGTTATTCAACTCCATTGAGTTGAAAGGGTGTCCAGAACCAGGATCTTACGGAGACATGGTTGCTTGCACAGACAAGATCAGCAGCTCCTGATGACTGGCTGAGTTTCACTTGTACTTATCACTTCCCTGCTCTAGCTAGCTTGCAAGATCAGTCATCTTGTGTGGGATGAATGAATCAAAATCTTACCAAATATTTTTACCACATCTTGTGATCTCTCTTTCTCTTCCACTGACAAAGGGTTGGTATCTGCAGATAAATTGGAAGTGAGAAATTTCATCAGTCTGCAGACTGACCTGCAGAGCTATTCTCTAGGCTAGCTCTGTAAAACAATAGCAAAGCAAAATAAGTGTGAAGACTTAATTTTCCCCTGGAGCTGCAGCAGTCCTTTTTTATGCAGCATGTGATGGCCTGGGGCCAAGGGCTTCTCTGAGTGATGTGGTGTATCTGGGTACCGCTTGCTCGTTGTCCATAGCTTGCTGTAGTCAGATAATGAGAGAATGAGATGGGTTTCTTTATAGTCATTGTATACTCCTGGTTAAATTAAAGAATTTCTGTCAGCATTTAAAGAAAAGGGATGTGTCTTAGGATTCACATAGAAAAATGCGGGGGACAGACTGTTCTGGCCAAGCTGCTTTTTCATTATGTAAAAATAATTCTAAATATAAGCAACAGCACTTGGCCATAAAGTCCTACGTGCTGAAGTGTTGATTCTCTGCCTGCTTTACTTGGTAAAATCCCTGAGGTGCCCTCTTAAAATAATCCTATTTCTCTCTCATTTGAGCAGCTTTTTGGCCTGATGGCAGAGATTTTGAAATGGCATATTTGCAGGGAAAAAAAAAAATAAAATAAAATAAAGGGATCACTTGAGATTTATAAAGCTTCACTCTTAGCTGTTAGAATATGAGTAAAAGGAATGAATGCTTTGTAATTGGTTATTCATCAGTGGTTTCGTATTGGTTTAGAGTGCAATTTCAAGGAGTTGTTTTAGTGATTTACCTCAGCTGCCAGTTTGAATAACAAATCATTCATTTAACATGCAAATTTCCAGGATTTTTTTAAACATTGTGGCAATGCTGTTCCCTGCCCGGATGCTGCCCATCATTTGCATCACCAGTTGTCATAGACACGGCAGCAGCACCAGACCAGGCGCTGGGTGGCCTTTGACCATTCTGCTGCTTCATGCTCTGCTTCAGAATTGTCAGGTGATCACCAGTCCCATCTGTGCCTATGTTAATCATCACCTGCAGCTTCCCTGTCACATATCCCAAGGCTGAAAGATCATTTGCTGTGACCTTTTCCCTTGTGCAATACAATGACTTCAAGTTATGGAGTTTCATCTGTCTCTCCTCCCATCTTTTGCTGTGAGCAGTTTCTTTAGGAGAATTTTGAGTCTTGACTATATATATATGTATATATACATATACACTATATATATATGAT
>JANHGN010026404.1:29195-47752 GCA_024605025.1 Megaceryle maxima
CTGTTTTCCCTGTTGTTCTTTTGTATTTTAAAAAGGTTTGTTCTGCTAAAGTTTTAATTGAAATTAGATAATAGTTGAGAGCTGAAAACAATTGCCTTTATTAAAACTTGTTAGAGTTACACTTTGAAAGTATTTAAAAAGAAAATGCAAAACTGTTTTCCGGTGTTCCTAGCATATGTTTACACAATGTATTACCTTTTTTCTCCTTGCTGATTCTAAGAAGCCCAGTCTGGGCTTTGAAACACAAACCCAGAGCAGATGTGCAAAAACCACGAAAAGACAAAGGGAGTAAAGCACTTGAACTGACCACACCCATTAAAATGCCCTTATATGCCTTTTTAAATTTTATTTTTAAATGACATTATAATAATATTTCTGAAATAATCACTAAAAGTGTTACTGTACTTAAAGCCAAAGTATTGTTGTACAGTGACACTGTGTCACTGCTTCATCTAGTGAATCCAGCAACACACCTTTTGTTAATGAAAATAATACTATTGCTGCTATTAATTATTGATCTCATCTATGCTTGCAACGAGAAGGAGGGGAGATTCGGCTAGCAAGGTTGTGAGGGAATTTTTTATAATAAACTTTTTCCCTTTGCATGGCCTCACTGACCCTGCTGAAGTCATGACATCCCTCTTCCAGCAGCCCCCTTGTGTCATTTGCCTCTTAGTTCAGCAGTAAGGCAAAAAGTGCTATTACAGCTGATGTTGGTCTTTGCCAGGACACCAATGCTGCAAAACACCTGAGATATCTCTAAACAGTTTGCTCTGCCATTTCCCTTCTTTCCATGCCCAGAGATGAGAGGATGAGAAGAGCCTGCCTGTGCAGTCACAATTATCAAATAGGCAGTCTCTCTTCCCCCACAGTTTTCAATTATCTGAGCATCACCACCTCGAGAGTCTGGTAATGTTGATTAGCGGCGTGGCCACATTTAGGATTATTTACCAATTGTTTTAAGGTTTCTGTGAGATGAAACAAAATGGGCCTTTGCTTGGAGTAGTTTGAGGAGCAGATGCATTACCCTTCCTTCATATAGACTTTGTTACGTCCTATGGGAGAAAAATACTGCTGTGATCCCGTCCTTGAGATCAGGAGATGCTGATACTGCCTGCATTGGTCAATGGCCTCATGCACGGGTGCAGCATAGCCAAAATTTGGGCAGCAGATTAAAATTTTTGCAGAGCAAAAGGCCTGTGTCCCTTTGCAAATTTTCTAATTGTGAATTAAATTGAGATGGGAACAGGGTAAAAAAAAAGCCAATAATGGAGTCAGATTTTCTTGGGTCCTCAGTGTTAGAAACATCTGGGTTTCAATACTCACTGTCCCCAGAGACATCCATTCAAATCAATCTCATTCTGGCCTCCTTCATCAAAGTTTAGGTTTACTCATCTGTTTATGTTGTATTCAGTCAGGTCCATCAAAACTTACACTTCTCTGGCTAGGCATATTTTAGAAGGTAATGACTAAAAAACTAGGAAAAGTGAAAGTTCAGGTTTCTTAGCAAACTTACTGTGCCAGGGGCATTACCAGCCACCTGAATAGTACAGCTGTGGTGTTAGGATGTTATACCTTTAAGTTTTGGGTTGTTGTTTCTTAAGCAGTGGATCTAACTAACCTTAGAGCTGTGTGGCCTGTGTGTTTCTCTCTAAGCCCGGCTGAACTGCAAAGGTCTCCAGACTTTTCCCTTACCACTTAAACAATGCTTTCAGTCCTTCCTCTGCTACCACAGAACCTGAAGCTTTTCTCCTTCCAGACCTCATTTCCTTCTGCACACATGCATTTTTCAAAAATATTTCCATTTCTACTATGCAACATATAATCTGATGCCTTTCTCCCTTCTCCCTTCCTACACCCATTCACCCCTAAACCCTACAACCCCCCCCCATCTTCTCAGCACCTGCTGAAAATGTTGAGTCCAGATCTACAAGCAAGGTACCCAAGCCATAGTGTGCTTGCTCAGGACAGACATCAGCTGGGAGAACAGATGGAATGACTCACAACGCAGCAGTCTCCTCAGCAGAGAGCTTGTTTCTTTGTGGCTGAGTTCAGCTCCATTCTTAAATTGGTGGAAAATGCCCAAATGTTTCCGTGTTAGTGGAGAGGCTGTGTAAGGGTGAGAAGGGGGAAGCTGCGTAATACGAGTGTATGCTACACGTTTTGTACAAAAACAATACAGTTTCCAAATCAACCACTTACAGGACTGATTTCCCAAGTTTTTTTTCATGGAAAAGAGAGAAAAAAGTGTTTTGTTTTGAAAGGTCCAGGTCTGTTTTCAGTATGTTGAGTGGTGGATTAACTTTTCAGGAGAACAGGGCCAATGAATAGACCAGGACCAGTGTGAGCACCCTGTGAAGGGTACACCCTCTCCAGGTGTTCTATCTAGGAGGAGTGATGGAAGGGAAGGGGTTTTTGGTTCTGGTGTCTCCTTGGTTTTTGCCAGTAGGTAGGGCAAGCACAGTACATGTCCTTTGTATTAACCGAAGGACAGACCATATGGCTGCACTCTTCCTTCCTCAAGAAATTGGGTTATAAATACCTGACTGCTTGCTATCATCTTTTACTGTAAAATAATCTCCTGTCCTCATTTTATTTGAGTACTTATAAATTCAGCTTAAAGATCCTCCCTTACCTCCCATAATGGTGGTGGCAGATGTGAGTCCTTCCTAGCAAAATGCTGACAGAATTTTTAACTAAAAGCTTGCAAGTATTGTCATCAATTGCTCAACTCCTTCTCGCCTACTGCAAGACTGGGCTGCCCAGCCCTGCTATTTCCAGTCCCATTTGCTTTCAAGACAAGAAGAAAGCTGTCACCCAGTTTAGGGCTCTGTCCTGTGCAATTGAAATCTGTAGGTGTTTGGTCTTTGCTTTTAGTGAGTCTATAAATGAGCTGATAGCTGTATGCTTTGACTTCATCTATTTCCCACCTGGTGCTAAAACTTACTGTTCCTGCTTTAGGAGGGATGAGCTCTTTTCTCTACCTCACTGATACTTAGTGATAAGAAGAAATGGGGAGTGGCAGAAGAGAGAAAGGAAGCAGGTGAGAAAGCTCTCCTACTGAGCCTAAAGCACCGTACTTTTACTATGAAGCCTCCTTTACATGCTAGCCAGTTTCAGCAGTGCTTTCTGCGTTGGTGATGTCTTCCATCCAGAAATCTTGACAGGAGATTCAAACTAATTTTTAGCCTTGATACATTGGATTCTGCAAGATGTGCGCAGAAGCCAAGGAAGAGGAGAAAAATCTCAGATTTGGCAAAGATCATTCTTAGAGTCTGTAGCTGAATGAAAAATGTTCCTCAGGACCTGCAGCTCTCGTTTCTGTGTCTCATCCATAAGGCCTTCATCTCACGTTACTCTTTCTAAGTCTTAATTCTAACACGTATGAAAGTTAAAGCACTCTTTTCTTTAGATAATACACTATAAAGCTAAATACAATAAAAATATGGCAAACAATTGGCAAAAAGTGCATCAAACTGTGTTCTTCTTCCAAAGGAAGACAGCTTAAATATTGTAGAGAAAAATAGTCTCTCTGGTCTCTCTCTTTTGATAAAGTAATCTTCATATGAACAGTACACCCTGTTTGCCAGACTGCATTCATTTCTGCATGTACTGAAATAGCAGGATAGTCATTCTGGAAACATTTTTGTTACCATTTCAGCTGAAGGAGTGGGCTATAATTTACAAACTTTGAGAAATTATTATCCAGCTGTGTTTTAGTTCAGTTTCAGAAAATAAGGGATTATGTTTCTATATAGAAGTCTTTATATAATTAATGTTAATTTGCACATGTTCATGAAGATGATTATTAGCAAAGCATTGTAGTTTTGTTCCTGCTGATTTTGACAGATGAGTTGAATAACATTCTGCTATAATCAATGCAACATAATTTGTCCCTGTTTTTTCTAAGCATTAACAATTAGTTTACTAGAGGGTTTTTAATGAAGCCAGGGCCTGATGGCAGACTCTTAAGTGGGCTTTATCTGCCAAACAGCTAAATGTATTTTATTTTACTTATTGCTAGTACTCTGTAAAATAACATTAAACAGGAGTTGCCACTAATGAGTCACTGTGAAAAACAACAGACATCTTTTTGTCTGGAAATCAATTCACAGCAAAATATTCAATAAGCCTGACCCATGCTTCACAGGTTCACAACTTTTAATATCTCTCCTATTGTTTGCATTATTATACTAAGGGTAGAGCCCAGACACTATCCTGCCTCAGAAGTCAGCTGAACTAGCTAGTACTAATGGGAAGCAGTTTAGAGAAGTTTTATGTAATTCTTGTACCTGTCTGCACTCTTCTGGGCTGCTACTTCTGGGAGAAGAGCACATGCACATAAACAGCTAGTAGGGAAGAAGGAGCTGGTAATGTTCATTTCATACACCTCCTACAATTTACAAGTTTTCTTGCACTACATCCAGATAGCAGCGACTCACTGACACTGAGCCACAAATCCACAAATTATTATCTTTGCTCAGGTAAACCCCTCCCCTCCCACAATCTTTTTTTTTTTTTTTTTTTTTTTTTTTTTTTTTTTTTTTTGCATAAATTCCTAGTTGCAAGATACATAGGATAGTCACCACTTCCAAGCATTCAGCTAATGCATATCATATGGATAATATAAATATGTACTACTGCGTGCTCATACAGGCCACCAAACTCACCACAGGAGATAGAGGTGCTTGCCCAGGGTCGTTAAATGTTTCCAGATAGAACAAGTCAAATTCACCTCAGCAATGGTGCAGGGGCTGAGTCAACTTTATGGGACTGGGTTTACTGAACAACATCTCCTTCCTTTACTGACTTTGTCCCCTTGTGGAGCCAGCACATGTAAGTTACTGTGTTGCGGCTCATCCCATTCTGGATAGCAACAGAAATGTTTGCTGAAGTTTCAATTAGTCAAAAATGTGCAATTGTCTTGGTGACAGTAAAAGCTGGAAGCTACTGGTATCATTGAGGCACTCATTTGTACAGGTGACACAAGCATAGGCAATCTTTTCTCTACAGGATATCTACATTGATCAGTGCGGAGTAATGGATCTAGGTCCAATCTCAGAGAAGCGCATAAACCTCACAAAAAACCCAAACAACTAGAGACGCATGCTCTGAAAACCACTAGAGGCCAGCACACATAGGACCATGGCATTCATTTGCTTCAGGTAGAACCACACTGAAAAGAAGTCTTTCATGAAGCTTGACACCTTTATAGAACTTTGCAAAGGTTTCATCTGCTGTTTGTATTCCATATAGATCACATACAATGGTATAAGCCTTCCTTACTTTGTTACAATACTGTATTTTAGTTAGCATCAATTAACTACAAGCCAACACATAAAATGCTTGAATCACCATTCTTTTAGAACACACTTGCTGGAAGATGACTCTGTGCTTTCGTTTACAGGAGGAAACTGAGTGTCCGTCATCCCTCTCTGTTATCAAAGAGAGGACAGCAGGTGAAACTCTGGAAGATGACTTCTTCCCACCTGATGATCTGTCTTCTGATGAAGAATATTATATTGAAGAAAGCAGAGCAACCCAGTTCAAGAAATCAGGCATGAGGCGCATAGATGATATCAAAAAGGCATTTTCAAGGGAAAACATGCAAAAGACAAGACAAAATTTTGGCAAGAAGGTAAACAGGCTTCGAACTAGAGTAGTGACCCCTGAGAGGAGAGAGAGGATCAGGCAGTCAGGAGAGAGATTGAAACAATCTGGGATAAGGATCAAGAAAACCATTTCACAAGCTGCCCCAACAAAGGAGATGTTCAAGATCCATAAAAAAAATAAAGAACGAACAGGAGCCGAAGGTCAGGAGGGAATCCAGGAAGCTGGTGTGCACATCACCACTGAGCTTGCAGCAACAGAGCCCCTCACTGAAGAAATCTCTTACACAGAAGTGATCACTAAAGTAAAGAAAGACAAGAATAGTGCAACAAAAGGCGCTTCACAGTCAACTGAAAAAGGGGTGTCAATCCCAGAAGTTGTTCTTAAGCAGGAAGGAAAAGAAGGAGGAGGTGGTGACGATGTCCCTTTGCTAGACTTAAAGCAATCAGCATAAGGAATCCATTAGCAAACACACCATGCTATTCTTACTGAACAAGAGATAACACAGTATGTATTCACTCAGCTTTTGAAAAAATGTGTGAATTTGTCTTATATCACAAAATGTGTTGGCGGTGTGCTATCATTTACATGGGTGTCTGTAGTGTTGTCTTCCTGACAAAAGCCAAGCCATGCAAACTGAATGAAGGGGCTCCCCCCTCTGTCTTGGAGTGTACCGATAGCCATCATAGACCCAAAGGGGACTTGCATGTCAAAGGGAGATGGAAATCTGCTGTATTTTCAAGATTGATTTAGCAGTCACTTTACAGCCTAATCACTTTCTTTAGTTTTATGCACAACAGTATTCAAATTATTTTCATTATCTTATACCAACTCCCTCAGACCAGAAGAACAATCACAAAGCTGTTACTTCATACTGGCAAAAGCAAGAGCTATAAAAAAATGTCCCTTTAGCTATACAAATGTTTTTTGTTTAAGGGCCCTCACATAAACAACAGGAGGGGGAAATTCCTGCTTTATCCAGGGTGTGACAAAAGTGTGGCAGGAATGATAGGGGTTTTGAGTGAATTACATTTCTTCTCAGTGGAAGAGAGGCTCCTGAAATGACTAGAGATTATTTCCAAAGTTCTGGAAGAGGAAGGTTTGATGTATGTAAGCAATGCACTTTCTGCACTTAGGGAGTAAGAATTAAAAAATGGAAGACACTTTAAATGTGGAATAGGAGGAAGAAAAGAGAATGAGGTATTGTATTCATGTTACGTATGGAAAGATGTGATTGTGAGAAAGGCAAGGATGTGAAGCAGTAAAAGAGGAATAAGATTAATGCATGGATTCTGGATAAATAAAGAAAAAAATAGAATATTGTATCTGAAGTTTCCTCAAGACCTTTTAAAGAATTATTACTCTATCCAGAGGATTGTAGGGCTCATGAACATAACTGACCAGACAAGGGAACTGTTTTGTTTTCCATTCTCTGTGCTTTTTCTGAGCTTCACTGCAATTAAAATCTATTCTGTAAAGCCACTGAAGTACAGGGTCAATCCATAAGCCAATTCTTTGTTTCCTACTATCATCATTATCGACTAAGCCACAGCCTCAGGGATTATGAGACAGACACCCTTTGGAGTATGGAATGCTGTTTATTTGCAACACTCAGGAGCCAGTGCCCTGACATCAGATATGTTTGTAAACATGACTGCCACGCTGACGTGGGGTGCAGGACTGTATTGCTCTCTTCATTCTTAAACGGAGTTGCCTTCAAAGCCCTTATATAAAGCAATGTTAGTCATTACTATCTGTGTGAAACTTGTATAATACTGCCAAAAGGTGTATGATTGTATTTCATATCTGATTCATTTTAACAGCAGAGCATAACTTGGTTATCTATATACATTGTTTGAGGACTCCCAGGTAATTGTTAATCTATAATTTAAATATAATTTGATTTCAAATATTCTGCCTGCCAGTTCTTTCATTTAGTCTGGTGTACATCATACTTGAAGTGAAACAGCTTTAGCAATAGTAACTAGGAAGCACTGGTTGCGGAAGGTCAATGACATTTCAAATCAAATTAATGTCAGATTGGAAACAGTAACTCCACTGAATGGAAGGGCAGGATAGGGCAAGAGAGGGAGACAAGGAGAAGACAACATTTCTTTCAACAGTAAATTGTACATCTCCACTGGACTATAATTACATGCAAAAAGAAAAAAAGGTTTTTTGTAGGATAGATAGGAGCTTTTGTTTGGTTGGTTTTTTGTTTGTTTGTTTGTTTGTTTTAAATCATTATAGGAAGTCTTTTCTAGAACCAGGTGACTGTATGTTCTTATTCCAGTTCTGTATAAAACTGTAGCTATCTTCAATGAGATACTATATGATTTGTCTGGTTCTTCTGTAACATGGCTTGCATTCTGTTCTGCAAGATTTTTGACATTTCTCTGAAGCAACAGGGTTTAGTTATAGAAACAAAAATTATGAAGTTCACACTAAGTGCTACAACATAATTGCCTATAGATTTTTTTTTTTATTATATATATATAGCATTTAATTTTCTCATTTTACTTGACAAAGGAAGTGATGCGGTTTCCATGGAGCTTATCATGTAGCACCACATATAACCTCTATCAAATACTTTGTTTTTAATGTTTACTTCTAACTTCAATTGTTCAGGTGATTATTTGTTTTCCTGCCAAGTAGTGAGTTCTTCAGGTGTGCAAATGTATGCTCTTCATTTTAAGTTATTGTCAATGACACTGATTTGAATTTTACATGTACCAAGAGATCAAAGTTAAGTTACTCCATATCCCCTTATACAGGCTATGGTTTAGAGAACACTACAGTTTACAACCACAATTTCTATACAACACAACCTTTTTCTCCTTGAAGTCTCACTTGTCTTTTTCATAATTTCCAAGAGCAATGGTCTTGAAGCCCAGTCTTTCACCCTTCACAGAAATAAAACTCACATTGAAATTAGTTGAAGTACAGCTGTACTGCATGGAGGACTGGTGTGTATTTTTGAGCAGGTGGTTTCACTTTGTAAGATAATCTGGCTGGCACTGCATGTGAAACAAGTGCTGCTCCTGGCAAAGTGGAAGAAAGGGACCCTGGCCCTGTCTGCTCTGTTTTCCAAGAAGAAATCTGGCACTTCTTGTGTGTGGGTGGGAGAATGAATGTCAAACTTCCTCGTGGAAAGAGCCCTGCAATTGCTAACTGCAGAGTAAAACTGGTTATGGGAAAGGATAAGCTACTTTCTTAGACACCAGCTGAAAAGAAATTGAAGTGTTTATACAAAATAATGGAAAGAGTTTGCAAGGAGAAAAGTAGTTATTAACAAAGCATTCACTGCAATAACATCCAATAGTGATTTCTTTTGCTTTGAATTTGTGCTAGTGAAGAAAGCCAAACATGTTTTCTGCCAATAACTGTCTGTCTGTTAAAAGAACAGTAGCAATCACCCTTCAATTACAGGGTAGACAGCAATGGTGGTAAGGCACAAAAGTGACTTCAACCATTTCGGGTTAATCTACTCCCAGAAATGGTCTGTGTGCCTTCTACTTTTTTATTATTATTATTTATTTTATTTATTTTATTTATTTTTTACCTAAACTGATTCAAAAATGAAAAATGAAAAGCAGTTAAGAGGTTTCAGTTTGCAAGATTCGGGCAGTAACAACAATGGAACAAATATTAATAGAACCAAACTGGTGTTCAGATGTTTTGACTCGAAGAGTTTCAAAACTTTTTTCTCACTTACAATGGGAGGTGTGCACATCTTCCTTCTAATGGATATGGGTTTAGAAAAGATTTACTATGTGCAAAGGCCACTACTTTTGCAAGGATAAACTCACCTGTTTGTACAGCTTCTGGGATTGTTTGCAGAAACAAGCGACTACTCAAGGAAATGGAAGCATCCGTTTGAAATACCATCTAATAAGTTTACAAATGCAAAATCAAAGGAACTATGCATTGGAATACATGCAGATAAACATGAAGTGTTACCATGCATTTAATTCATTTGTCATTACATCTCTAATATTGCTATGGATGATCAATTTTTAAACACAAAGTTAATTTTAAAAGTATTCTATTATATTCTAANNNAAAGTATTGTATTAAGAAGAAAAGATAAGATCTACAAAGTACCACCATAAATGTTGGAGCAGTTCTCACTGTCATAAACACATTTTTCCTAGTGATTCCATGAGGAGCAAGCTAGTTGATTATAGTCTTGCTTGCCAAACAGTTGCCAAATTTTACACATGCAACTCTTTTCTCTTCTGATATTCCCAGGTTAAATACATTTAGCATTTTTGCTGTGAACTGAATAAACTATCTATATGTAATTAACACATCTCTATACATCACGCATTAATTTCCATATCCCTATGAGAAGGTAGCCATCACTGCATCAATAACAACAGAAGACCTGCTAGCTGCAGGTTAAGCTCCCTAGGTGGTTCTTTCTTTATAGCTCTCCATTATTCCTTATTTTGAATTGCAGAGCAGTGCAACCCCTCGTAAAGTCCAGTGATCGGGATTCTTCACTGTTTTCAGATACAAAGAGAAAATATATGTCAAATCTGTTCTCCGAGGCTTTTTGTAGACAGGGCAGGAGTACACATTTCCTTGTTGCTTCTTTGGGTCATGTAGTGCTGTTGTGCTAACAGCATACACATGGACTACAGGAAGACTTGTGAACAGCACCTGAGAATGTTAAAAGAGACATGGGGCTTAGTATTAGAGAAGCAGGATAGGGTGTCTGAACTCCCAAGTGCTGGATTCAGTGATGGCCTTCAGCAAAAACACCAGCACCACAGAAGTACATGTGAGAACACAAGTCCTGTGTTCAATACCATACTGACCTTAGCTTTAAGCCAGTGGCAGCTCAGGGACAACAAATGTCAAGAAGCCTTGAAGGAAAAGAAAGTGACAGAAACCTGGAAAACTGCATGCCGTGGAAGTAGATGGAAAAAGGACATGGTGGTTCTAGGAGGAAAAGAGACCACTGTCTTTTTTCCCATCCTTTGCCCCTTTGGCAAAGTGTTCCCCATTCTTTCCCATCTCCTATTCTGTGTGTGGCCCGATTGGAGCTACAAAGGCCAGGCAGCATTTAGCAAGCTTCCTTGTTACCCCTGCACCACTGGCAGCAGAGCTTCATAGATCCAGGGGGCCTCTTGAATGTTTATTCAGACTAGATCCCCTCAGATCTTCCAGCAATATAAAGTCTTCATTGGCGGGGAAAAAAAAAAGACCCAAATCCAACAGCAACATGGAGACTCGCTGAACATGCCAGAGCTCTTGAGTAAACTCCATGTTTGAAGGTGTCTTTTGATAAATTAGTTAACAATCACCAGAAGCTACAGCTGGCAAAGGTTGGTCTGGAAAAGTTTACTCTCAGGTGGACACAGAAGCATTTTACCTATGGGGAGGAATTACCTCAATTCTGATTCCAGGGCAGTTATCACTGGTTTGGAAAAAATTTACCAATACAGACAAGGTCAGCTTTCCCTGGGCAGTGGCCACAACATCTAATCACTACTCCATAGCTAGGATTTTAATCTACTTAGTCATATCAGGAAAATATAACTCCATGCATGGATAACGGAGCATAAGCCCAGAACTAATACTCTTCCTGCTATTGCAAAACAAATGCCAGAGATTTCTTGTCATCCAAACACTGACCTCCACAACAGCTGTCATCAAACCCAGTCCTGGGCTTTGGAAATTGTGATAGAGTCCCACTTGTTCATTCAAAAGAAGGCTGACTATGGGTTGCGCTGTTTTATTCAAACATAGCTATGCTTCTAGGGCCCCTGAAGCCAAGCAACCTAGCATCTGTTCTGCTCTAGTGCAGCACATCCTGAATTTGTTTTCTAAAAGAAATCTCTTTGTTAATTTCTGGTTAGTAAACACTCTGTCCCCTTCTCAACCCTAATAGTGTTTTACTCTCTTAAAACCTGTTGGGAAACCACTGCTGAAGGCACTCAAAATACTTCCTGGTGTTCTCTGAGCACACCACATTACACCACAATTAGTCACCCTCACTTGATCCTTACCTTTGGTGCCGACTCAACCAGTTTACTGTTTCTACGGTCCCAACCTGCCCCTTCAAGGAAAAGGCCATATATGTAAACCCCACCAATGTCAGCAGGAGGAGGGCCAGCAACATCTTCTTTCATCATCTTGGTCACTTCGTTGTGTAAAACAACACTGTCGAGTGCCCACCCTTTGGCTAAATTCATGCGAGTTGTCTCTTGCCTCATAGCAGTTAGGAATCCCTAAGGAGATTGAATATGACATAGAGTGTTTTAAAATACTCAAACTTACCCATTTCAACCTTCTTTTTCCTGTATAAGAGTGACATCAGCAGCATAAAACCTGATCCCAAAGAATTTTATCCGTAGACAAAACGAAATTTAGTTGCTTCCTGTATTTTCCCAGTACCACACATTCTTGGTGTGCATGTGCTAAGCCACCAAATTAGCTTATTTAACATATCAGAAGCTGCATGGATAACTCACCTCACCTGACCTGCCTACTTTACAAGCAGACAGATGAAGAGTGGTTACCAGGCTGCCCGATCAATGTGTTCTGTGAGGTTCCAAACATGGGTAATTGCTAAGCCACAAATAACACTGGTATTTCGTGAGCTATCTTACTCACCTTATATCAATATTAGAAAATTGCTTTTCAGTCAACAAATCATGAAGCATTTTGCAGTGAACAAAGGAAGTACAAACTGGAATCATGCAATTAAATAATTAAATGCCTCTGTCACATTACGCAGTGCAAAGCCTTAATATAGCACAATAAAGTGCTATTGTGGGCACCAGCAAGATAAGCTCATAGCACTTCAGCAGCACAGAAGGAAACCCACTCTCTATTTTAAAGAGCTTCAGTCTCATGCTAAGGTTACAAGCTATCACAAGACATGCCAGGCTAAAGATGCTCGTTAGCTTCTCTCATATAACACCCCATGTGCATGCACAGGGAAGTTCATGGGTGTTAGTTCTACAAGACAGGAGGATACAGACTGCTTTGCACTTCCAGTGGACATGCTGTGGATGTACACCTTATTTTAGCCTATGGAAACCCATTTGCATAGGCATGAGGTACGTGAATAAAACACAAAAATTGAAGATGCAAGAGCAAGAGGGACTTACTGAGAAGGACAACTAGGAAGAAGTTTCAGGACAGATTTCAGAACAGAGAAGGAAGGTATCTAGAGACAAGAGATGGGAGCATATAGAGCCACATGGGGCACACGCAAAGGTGGGTATTAGAGAGCCAACAGCACAGCTAGGAAGAAATCAGGAGTGATGAGGGAACTGAAGAAGCTTTTCAATTTTTTTTTCAGTATTCACACTGTTGAGCTACTTGTAGGGCCAAATGAATGGAAAGAAGTCAGATGCAGAAACATGAGCATGTTGGTCTACTGAATGCAGGGGCCAATCTCTAGCTGCTGGGACTGGGGTGCTTGTTGCACATGCTAAGCACTTTGTAGCTGCACAATACCCTTCAAGTTATGAGAACATGAGATGACATTCATGAACTCAGATGCTTCAGTTAACTGACATTGGTTGCTTCTCATTAATAACATTCCAGAGACCTCAGGAGAAGTGTTTTAAAGAGGTTTTGTGATAGCACAGATAACTGTAATTGCATTTGAAGTAGTTGAGAACTCTAGCATATAGCTAAGGGAGACAGGATTAAAGGCCAAATTCTTCTATCAGAAATGCCATTAAATGAAAGCAGAATCCTTGTAGTTAATTTGTGGAATTTTAATTTGCAGAAACATGCTACTACCAATAGTTTAAAATACAAGAAGTGTTCACTGTCAGAAGGTCCCAGAGGGCTACTGGATCTCAGATAAACTGAAATATTAAAGAAAGAAGAGCCTGAAGAGGACAGGTTAGAGCAATGACTGTATTAAGGGAATCAGTTCAAAGGAACTGTGGAAACAGTACAGTAAAAGTAAGCTTGGAGCTGTGAGTTGTCTTCAGGGATAAAATTTAGACTGCAGACTCTTCTTAGAGAGATAGCAGGACCTATATGCTGTCTGCTGTGGGACTTGTAATACTTCTTTTCTCATTTGAATGAATCCTAGACAGTGTTTAAAGACTACAGCTGTGAGCTGGAGGCCCAGCTGGGTATCCCAGAGCAGATGAATGGCACAATAAACATCAAGAAATAATCAAGTGGCTTGAAGTACCATGATATAGCTGAGGGCTTGGCTCCTCCCAAAACCCTCTGTCAGGGACATATGGACCACTTACAATGACATTGGTTTTTATTTCTGGTAATCTTTGCCCTGGGGTATAGTGTTTGTTTGTGCAGGGTTGTTAGAAACAGGGAAAATTATTTCTTCTCTTTCTTCACCTGCCTTCTTTGAACTCCTCCCTGGCCTGCTCACTGAAGGCTGCTAAAGCTTTGTCCCTTTGCCTTCTAAAAACCATGCAAACTAACTGAACATCTTAGTGAGGGAGAAGCAGGCATCCATGGAAGCTATGACAAGAAATAGGGAAATGAGTTAAGCCTATTGCTTTCACGAGCATATTATCTCCTTTACCTTGCTTAGGAGGTTCCTCATTTGCCACTTATTTTGCAATTTCTATAGTGAGCAACTTATGGCACATTTACGAGAATTAAGTGGTCACTGAGGAATGGAGGCATTGTACTTCATAGTCTTTGGCATCTGAGGGTCTTGGAAATAGGCTGAGTGTTCATTATGTTAAATATTATACAACCAAAAAGACAGTTCTGCCTCGCAGAGCTTAAAATACACCTATATAGGACAAGTGACAGCAATTGGATACAGAGATCCAAACAAGGAAACAATAAAACAGTATCAGCCACAACATGGAAATTGGGAGGTAGAAATGAGATATGCACAGTGTCAAGTTTTTTTAGGAAAAAATCCAGTAACATCAGATTAACTTCCAGGAGGGAAGAAACTGGGGTTTTATTCACCCCAATTAACTTGGCCCAATGCAGCCACACAGAGGGAATCAGATTTCTTTTTATATAGAAGCCTGAGCCTGCTCTCATTTGTATCACTATAAATAAAGGTTAACTTCTGTGAAATTACTGAGCTTATCCTAGTATATAAACAGTCCAAGAGAAGGCAGAGTCAGGTCCTATATTATTTTTTATTGCCAGAATGCTGCCTTCTCCCAGTGCTATAAATCTACTTTATTGTCTTATGTTATCCATGGCATTTATCCATTGACTATAAAGCAAACAGTGAGATCTGTGCAAGCAGGCAGATTACAATTTACTTAGGAGCTGCATTTCTTTTCACAAATGAAAGGATTTTCCTGACAATTTCTTGGGTATTACAAACAAGCCATTTGAACCGCAGCACTAATACTTCATCACCTCAACTTACTTGAGAAGATGAAAATCAGTTTTCTTAATGTAGGAAATACGATTTTAAACACAGCAATATGGCTATTAAGAAAATAATAGTTAATGTAATAGAAAAGGAGTCTTTGCTCAGGTGAATTTCTTGTAGAACAATCCAATTCCACAGCCTGGATTACAGAAAACAGACACTATGAGAATACTTAAGTTTGTGATTGTCAGCACAAATAAATTGTAAAATCAAGTAAACACATCTCATTCTTGGATTTTTTTCTCTGCACACTGTGTATTTAGGGACTTTTAGAACAACATGTTACAAAGTGCTTAATTTTTGTATTTCTAGAGGCTTTCTCACTTACTGTGGTCTATTAAATCACAACTTGTTTGGGGATATTTTATTCTGATTATTTGGCAGCTTTTTTGATAACTCGAGATGTATGGATCCAAAAAAATGGGGAATGCCCAATGTGGGCTGGCAAAATATCAGAACTGACACAACCTCAAAGCACTAAAGTGGCCAGCAAAAGTGTCCAGTACAAAATCTCTGTCAGCTCTTGTTCATCTGTAGTGCAAAAGCAAACATCAACAAAACCAAAAGCCCACTAGGGTTGCATCCATCCTGATCATTGCAACAGCTGCTTAGGAATATCGCAGAGTGCTGCTACCAGTGTGTTGCTTACAAACCAAATATGGAAGCATGATCATTTTACTCAAACTCCTACTCCTCTCCCTCATCCTTTTGGTTGGGAACCCTTTGCTCAGGGATTCTGTGAGCACACTTCCATGCTATAAAGTGGTATCGGCAGACAGCTGACACAGATAAGATAGGTGACAGATGGATATTTCCCAGCAGTAGTCCTTGAGAATATTTGCCACTGTTGCTTTCTCTATTCTAGGCAGCTGTTTCAGCTAGCTTTTGCATTGCTAACAAGTAAGTACAGAGACTAAAATAGATCTTTAAAATAGCTTTTCACCAAGGCTTCACAGAAACCTGTTGGCTGGGTGCTCTCACAATGAGTCATTTCCACAACTCCTACCTCCCACAAACATCTGTGAATCATAAAAAGTGTTAATGAATGTGGATAGCTGTGTGAAGAAACTACACATCATCTAGATATGTATACCTTACTTCTCTTAACTCTGTTCTCAGCTGTTTGCTTTTTTGTGTTTTATTTTGTGCCAGGGTTTTATTTTAGATGGTGCAGGCAAGAGGCTCTATTTTTCATACATCTCTGCAGACCAAGTCTGGCACAATTCTAGAGTGGTATAAATAACAAACCTTCCATTTCAGGGAACTGATTTGCCAGGATTGTGAGCCAAGTCCAAATGTCTTCTTCCTGTGTCAAAGTTTTGAAACTTACCTTGTTTTGTTCTCAAAGGGATTTTCATATAATGAATGGAAAACTTTACTATAGCAGAGGAGGGGGAAAATGGAGGATAACTTTGAAATGTGAAAAGATGTATTTACTCATTTTCTACACTATACTTAAAGCAACCAGAAGATGCATTCCATTATTTCAGTAGCGTTATTTTGGTCTAACAAAAATTTCAACAGATGTTGAAGTTAATTTATTCTACATTTATGTAAGAATTTAATTTAGATTACACTTCATATAGTCAGGATTGAATCAGCTTGAAGTTCTCTCAAGGTCTAATTTAACTGTTACATAGGAGTTTGAAAGATCTGGCAGTCTTACCTGTGGATTAAAGAATCCTGTCATCCAGAACTGATTTGGCCGGCCATCCTGCAGCCAACTGCTGAACTGCTGATTTCTTTCAAGAAGCTCAGTAAACCAAAACCCTAGAGTAGCCGACTCCCAGGAAATCCTAAACCATAGTTTTGGAATTCTAGCATCATACATACTATCCAAAGCATCTTGCAATTCTTCTGACATAATTATGGTTCCTGAAAGATAAGTAAAACATTCAGAATGAACTTTCCCCTAGATCACAAAGGCAATTAAAACTTCCAAATGACATTCTGAGTCTAATAAACCCTCTTTTGTTTTGCCTTAATTGCACACCTGTTGCACTAAAGTCTTATCAGTTTGCAGTTAATTTGTTCAAACTTAAAAGACTTGAATCAAAGTTAAAAAGCAATGAGAGAAATGATACTTCTTCTGTTAATTTGAGCAGAAATAAAGACTTTTTTTTAAACAACTCCTTCTCCCTCACACATAATATTGATATTCATTATATTCACACTGTGTTTAAGATGTGATTAATAATATATATTTTTTTAATATATCTTAATGGTTTCCACGTACATGATGAATGATAGCGATACACTGTGTAACTCATCGTTATCCTAAGTGTGTACTGGCAGAGATTATATTCATGAACTTCATTGTTATTAATGATAACTTTGTACATTTTCATTATCAAGATTCCCAATGGAAAAGCAGTTTGTGAAATAAACCTAGAGGCAAGATTTTTTATATTATTTTTTGGCAGTGGAAGTGCATACTCACATATTCCATGCATAGTACTGCTGCCTCCATTACAATATTGGCACCTACTAAGGCAGTGACTCTTCAGTGATACCGATGTGCCAGAAGTTCCTACATCTTATCAGTTTGTACTGTCAATAGCACTGAGAGCTGGCACATGGCCATTCTTCAGGAAGTCTTCTCTATTACAGCTAAATGTTTTCAAATTCTAGAAACTGTTATGGTAGCCCCCATTGCAATTAGATGTTCATGTAATACCAGTGCTCAATGCATTGTCACACAAGCAACTGCTGTCATTGCCACAAGGGTTACATGAAATACCAAACAGAATTAGGTGGCTTCCAACAAAGTATACATGAAGGCAGGAAAAGTGGCCTGGGTGACTGCGAAGAAATGCTGCAGTGGCCTGTCCAAACATATCTGTATGGATATGTGGCCTGTAATAAGTAAGTATTTTAAATCCCTTCTTTCCATTGAGGTTGACAGGTCCCCAGTTCAGGGGAAACACAATGTTCAGAAACCAAATAGAAGCATTTCATTTAGAAGAATGAGGTGGCTGCCCTAAACACTTGGATAACAGTTTGTGCAAATCTGTTACTTTCTACTATATATCAGTGGCAAATAGGCTTAATTTTCTTGCAGCAGGTAATGACCTGCTCTCATGTATACACACACCTCTTTTTGTGCACCAAATACTATGAAGCACCAACCTTTACAAAATAGCAAATAATAAGTACTGCCTATCCTGCTGTGGTGGGTCGACCCTGGCTGAATGTCAGGTGCACCCAAAGCTGTTCTATTGCACTCCTTTCTCAGATGGACAGGGCAGAGAAAATAGAATGAAAGGTTCATGGGCTGAGATAAGGACAGGCAGATATTCACCAATTACTCTCATGGGCAGAACAGACACAATTTAGGGAAAATAATTTATTAACTATCAAAACAGAATAGGATAATGGGAAATAAAAATTAAACAACATCAGTTATTGTCTGAGAAGACAACATGAGTGTCTTCTCAGCAGGTTTGCTGATGACACAACACTGGGAGGATTGGCAGATACCCCTGAAGGCTGTGCGGCCATCCAGCGAGACTTGGACAGACTGGAGAGCTGGGCAGAGCAGAACCTAATGAGGTTTAACAGGGATAAGTGCAGAGTCCTGCATCTGGGGAAG
>JANHGN010026404.1:64756-81401 GCA_024605025.1 Megaceryle maxima
AATATAGATGTAGATCCAAGTTATAAAATATTAAATTAATAAAATTAGCAGTTAAGTATTATTAATTATTATACTTGCTGTATTTCACTTGATTTCTAATATTTATTTACTACTAAAAAATAATGTGAAAACAAGAAAACTGACTCCATTCCAAATCAAAATCCACAAATGAATGATTTATATTCCACTTCTGGGAATCACTTAATAACCAGGTAGAAAACAAACAAACAAACCACACACACACAAAACCAGAACAAACTAACCAACCAGCCAAATAAAAAAACCCCAAACAAAACAAAACCAACCAAAACCAAACAACCCCAAGCAGGGATGGATGGAAATATAACTATATGGATAAAGCGGTTAGGAAAACCTCACCAAAAAAAGTTTCAGTTTTTAGGTATCTTGCCAAGAAAGGAATGACAAGAGAAGTTCTCAGCTGAATTATAATAGTACAGAAGAGGCTGTTTATACAACACATGTTAAATCTGAGATGAATAGTACAACAGAAGACAGGAAATAATGCCAGAGCCCCAAGACTATTGGTTGTAACCTAAGTTGGCCAGAGAAGAAAGTATAAAGTAGCTAGTTGCAATACTGAGTTCTGGGCACTCTACAGTGGATGGCAACCAGGAAAAAGAAGCACTGTCAGTGAAAAAAACAAAACCTGTAATTAATAAAATATTGGAAATGAGTGGTTTTCAACAGATACTGTTCATGAAATGCATGGCAAGACACCAGATCTTTCTTACAAACTGATGCTGGATTTTTCCATTTAACGAGACTGTTAATCAAAAATGCAAGAAAAGATTGAAAAATATATGCTATAACTTAAAACTTAAAAAAATCTGTGTCAGTGATAAAATACATTATTCATAATGGTGAAATCATAATAAGAGTAGGTAAACTGAAAGGTAAACTTACCACTGTAAGATTGATGACCCTTCAGAACGAGGCACCAGTGTCCTTCCCTAAGATTCTAAGAAGGGCAAGCATTTTCTGAATTTTCTAATGGCTCTTCTGAGTTAAGGTGACGAATTAAGTGGGTTATTTGAAATCTATGTTTCTGATAAAGGAATATTTTAAATAATAAACCAAAACAGATTTATAAAATACTATGCATAATTTTAAGAGCTTTTTAAAACATGTGCGAGTTAAATTTAAGCAGCATAAAACATACATACAGAGATAAAACATCTGTATCTATAAAGCAGCATGTACCTCATGAGGGTTATAATCTGGAGGTAACTTCTCTAGCATCTCATCAGCAAGACGCTGCACCACTGTTTCTCGGGTTTCCCCTCCTCCAGTGCTGCTGTCTTTGGGCTGGATACTCACTATTGTACTCAATGTCTCGTTAGCCAGGTTAGTCTGGTAAATTATATCTGCATTAGGGTGAAGTCCAAATACCTTAAAGGGAAACAAATAGAAAAAACAATTGTGATTTTCCTTCTGAAATTATATCAATGAAAGAATGCATGAAAATGGATAAACAAGTAAGAAATTCCTCTATAAAACACAGTAGTACATCAGTGGAAGTACACCAGTTAAACTGCCCAAGGACCAAGCCCAAATTACACCAACAAAACTTTAACAGAGATTGCAAACACAATAGTGTTTTCATTCATATGAGTGCTTTTTTTAACTGATCTTCTGATTATCTTCACTCAGCAGGCTTTGGATCATGCTGTGGTGTGCTATCAGGGGTGATACAAACTGATTCCTTCCCATGGGTTTAGATTAGAACTAGTTGGAAATATGTCATGTGAACCCTGACCATGATCTGTCTGTCTCTGCAGATCTAGTGCTGTTGTACCAGCTCAAGTAGATGCCCCAAATAATCAGACCAGTTACCATTTCTAACACGTTCTGTTTTACTCAGTCTCTTAGGCTTATAAGACACTCATCACAGCAAATAAAACACTGCCAATACTCAAAGTTCCTAAAGATTTTTATGACTGGTGATATATTTAGGATATTTTATGGTTTAACTATTTTTGGTTTAAGTCTCCCACTCCTTACTTCCCCTTCTTCTGGAATGGAATTATTTTATTTTAGACAGAGATAGCACAGAATTACTCCAAAGCTGCCCTTTGTCTGAATGATAATAGCTTTCTCAGAAACTTCCACTGAAATATCAGTAAGTCTATAATTGTGAGGTTGACAACTGTAACCCTTCTATAGGAGGAATTTTACTGTGACTTATTTCACAAGCTCTCATTTAATTATAGCTATTAACTATCTCTTACAAACATTGAACCTCTGATCCAAAGAGGAAGGCTTGCCCTCAAACTGAGCACCAAAGTCAAGCAATCTTCCATTTCTAATTTTTTATGTTTTCATATTTTACATTAGAATTGGTGTATTACAAGAAGACACTTGTAGTAACCAGTATTTACATACTCCGAGGACAGAATAAAAAGGGCTATATGGATTATTGTTATATTTGCACGTCTAGAAACTAGGAAACAAGGCATCTAAGTGGCTGTTCCTATGTCAAAGCCAGCAAAGCTGCACTGGTTTGTACCAGTTGTGGATCTGATCCTCACAATAGCACAAAGGACACAGTACTGACCTAACATATTGTGCAGGAGTTGTGACTACAAATAGCATGGAATTAGGTTCTGAGTAGGATTAAACACATCTTACACATAGCAGTTTACTCAATTTGAATATTTAGAGCTGTAAAGAGTGAAAATATCAATGCACTTTATTTACTGTGGAATGAAATATACATTTGAAGATACAGTCCTTCCTGCTTTTGCTCTCACACAGTAAGGATTGGTTTGTTTGGCTTTTGTGGCAATGCTATAGCCCAAGTTAGAAACATGAAAAACATCTGCTATTGCAAATGTAAATTGTAGCGGTAGTCCAAGGGCTAACTTTGTACTTGGTGTGAAATTGCCAAAGACAGGGATGTTACATGGAAGTAAACTCTGGTCCTATGATTTTATGCAAGTGATGCATGAAGGAATAAGCACAAAGAAATGACAGTACTAAAGCAATGAGTGGACCAGTGTCCTGGATGTCCTGTACATTAATCAAGAGGCAAAATTTCTCATCTTTTTGATCCAAAATCTCTGTGAATTTTGATTAAAAAGGGGATGCTGGATTCTGTCTTTCAGTTGGTTTGGTTTTCTTTTTTTTTTTTTTTTTGTCTGATAAATCCTCAAAACCAATTGCTAAAGCTCTATACCCCTCTGAAATCAAAGTCATTTTCAAAGGGATTGCTGAGTTCAATAGCCCTCTTCAGAAGTCAGTGTTTATTCTGAGAAGAGGTTGAAATTTCATCAAAAGAGCAAGGATACAGCAATCAGACTTATTCAGTCTTTCTTTCTTAACCAAAAATGGAAAGGGGAGGAAACAATGATACACTGTTTTGACTAGCACAATATCTTTTATGCAACAAAGAGGACTGTAAGCTTGAAAGGTTAAAGGTTTCCATGAGCAATTTTGAATAGATTTTGGAATGACAGAAGAAAGTTGCAGCTTTCTTCCTAACCTGTGAAAATGTGAAGGAGGAAAAGATGTTTCCATTCCTGGACTTTATTTTATTTATATAAAAGTCAAAGGTAAAATTCCTGTACATCAAACCATACATACAGATTTTTTACAGGCATCAAAATACTTGAAAAATACATTGCAGCACTTTGAGATAGGTTCCCAAGTGCTTAGAAAAGCAGATACTTGAAAGTGGAACCTGAAATCTTATAGAGTCAAGGTCCATGCACTGACAGGAACCATTTCATGAGCTAGGCTCAAATAGATCCTGCTGGTGCATTATCATGGCTGCATTTACCCTCACCTGGAACAGGTGTATTGTTGCCAGGACAAATACTCTTGCATTCTGCTTTTACTACCTTCAGAAATTCAGATTTTTTGAAGTATATTTTATGACCTTGGAATCTTCTTGCCCTCTTAGCCAGCACATTATCAGTAACAGAAAACTCTTTTTTTTTTTTTCTGTTCATTCCTATTTGATTTTAATAGAACTAATCTCCAAAGGCATTTCTCAGCTTAATAGCAATGAGACAAAAATCCAGTGCATTAAATTCTGTTTCAATTTTAAGTAACTTCATCACATATGCCCGTAGTAAAGGCAGCAGAAAGCTGTAGTCCTCCAATTAATGTGTGCACTGCAGTATACACACACACTGGGTCATGTAAAAGTGGTTGCAACCAGGAGCTACCCTGCACCCTACTCCATCAAATCATGGCAATATCTATATCTTCCTGAAGTCAGAATTGAATAATCCACCAATTATAACTTGCACAATGAGACCATATGGCTTTTTTATTTTCATTATTTCTCAGTTTGCATGTCTGCTTGATCCCATACAGAACAGCAAAATCACAAAATATTTTCATTTTGGAAGGACCTCTGAGGGTGATCTAATCCAAACCAACTGCCTAAGCAGGGTCATCTAGAGCAGGCTTTCCAGTGCAGCACCCGGTTGGGATTTTAATACCTACAAAGACTGAGAAACAACAACCTCTTGGGTAATGTCTTCCAGTGCTTGACCACCTTCACTGTAAAAAGTGTTTTCTTGTTGTCAGATGGAATTTCCTGTTGTTTAATTTATGTCCATTGCTTATTCTCCTTTCACTAGGTACCATCTAAAAGACACTGGTTCCATTTTTACACCCTCTCAACAAGTGTTTAAACACATTGATAAGATCCTGTCTGAGCCTCCTCTTCTCCAGGCTGGAGTCCGAGCTCTCTCAGCCTTTCCTCGTATGACAGATGCTCCAGTCCCTTAGTCATCTTCATGGCTCTGGTCTGGACTAACTCCAGTAAATCCATACCTTTATTTTATTAGAGAGCCCAGAACTGGACACAGTACTTCAGATGTGGTATCACCAGTGCTCAGTAGGTAAGAAGGATCACCTCCTTCAACCTGCTGGATCTCATCCATCTTGCTAATGCAGCCAAGGATACTGTTGGGCTCTTTACCATGAGGGTGCACTGCTAGTTCATGGTCATCTAGCTTTCCACCAGGACAACTGATACAGAAATGTGCATTTCCCCTTGTCAAACATCATGAGATTCCCCTCCGCCCAGTTTTCCAGACTGTCTGGATCTCTCTGGAGGGCATCACAACCATCTGGTGTATCAGCCACTCCTTCCAGTTTTGTTATCTCCTGTGAACTTGTTGAAGGAGCACTCTGCCCCATCATCTAGGTCATTAACAAAGTACTGGCCTCGGTATTGACCCCTGTTATACAACATTAGTGACCTGTCTCCAACTGGACTTTGTGCTGGCTCTTTAGCCAGTTTTCAAACCACCTCACAGTACACTTTCTAACACATATTTTGTCAGCATGTCTATGAAGATGTTATGGGAAGCAGCATCAAAAATACTAAAGTTGAGGTAAAAAACATCCATTGCTCTCCCTTCATCCAGTAAGCTGGTCACCTCATTGTAGAAGGCCAACAGGTTGATTAAATATGATTTCTCCTTCCCAAATCCATGCTGGCTACTTTCAGTCACCTGCTTGTCCTTCATATGTTTACAAGTGTTTTGCAAGGGGATTTTCTCCAGCACCTTTCCAGGGACTGAAGTGAGGCCGACCAGACTGTGTAGTTCCCCACATATTTCTTCTCTTCTCAAAGACTGGAGTGATATTTGCTGTCTTCCATTCTTCAGGAATCTCTTCCAATCACCATGACCACTTAAAAGTAATTGGGAGTGACCTGACTGACATCAGCAGCTCCCTCAGTACTCATGGTTGTAACCCATCAGGTACCATGAAAATACATATGCTCACTTTGTTTAAATGCTTCCTAATCTGGTCCTCTTCTACCAAGGGCAAGTTTCTTGTTCTAGATTTTTCATCTAGGGGGCCTGAGATTCCTGGACACCAGTTTCACTGGTAAAGACTAAGGCAAAGAAAGCATTGAGCCTTTTCCATATAATTCCCTGCTAGTTCTCCTGCCCCATTCAGCAATGGACTCACATTTTCCTAGTCATCTTTTTGGTCAAAATTCTTTCTTTTTGTGTTTCACATCCCCTGATAGATCTGACTCCACTTTGGCCTAGCTTTCCTAACACTATCCCTGCAAGATTGGACAGTAGCTCTATAGTCTTGCTGGATAGCCCCTGCTTCTGCCTCTTGTACACTTCATTTTTATGTCTGAATTTAGTTAGGAGCTTCTTGTTCATCCATTCAGGCCTCCTGTTGGCTTTCATTTCCTACTTGTTAAGATGAATCTTTCTTGAACTTGAAGGAGGTGATCCATGAATGTAAACCAGTTCTCCTGGATCCCTCTTCACTCCAGGGCTATATCTCATGGGATTTTTCCAAGCTTGAAAGAAACCTCTGATGAGATTGAAGTCTGATCTTCTGAAATACAGGGCTGTGATCCTATTTTTTGCCCTAATTCCTCTTCTTAGGATCCTCAGTTCCACACTGGTCACTGCAGTCAAGTCTGCTTCCAGTTTTCACATCCCTGACCAGTTCTTCCTTGCTTATAAGTATCAGGTCCAACCAAAGGCCTTTCTTTGTTGGGTCCTCAGTTACCTGTGCCAGGAAGTTGTCCTTAATGCATTCAAGAAATCTCCTAGAGCGCTTGAACCCTGATGTATAATCCTTCTTTCAGATAATTAGGGTAGTTAAGGTCCTCCATGAGGACCAGAACCTGTGAATATGAGATTTCTTCTAATTGTTTAAAGAAGGTCTCATCTACCTCTTCCTAGTTAGCAGATCTACACTAGATAACCACTATAATGATCTGTATGGTAATCTTGACCTATACAATCATGGTTCTGACAAATAAACCTGATTAAATGATTTATCATACAGAAACTCCCTTTAGTATATTGAAATATTTTACCTCAGGTGTATCTATTACTGGTAATTGCTCTATGTACTGGAGATAGTCTTCAACTGTTTTCCCTTTTGGAATAACATAATCTTTGTAGAAACAAAATTTTTCACTGAACATGTGCTCTCCAAACCACACTCTTGTATAGGTATTCAGCAGTGCTTTGTCAAGGTCATCAGTTACACGGCCACCATACTGTACTTCTCCAAGCATATAGCGAACACAGCTCCAGTTCACTCCATGTTTAATGTCCATATCATCCAAATGATTCTGAACAAATTGCACACTGGCTGTGAAGTCTGCCTGATTAAATTCATAAGGAATATTCCAGCCCAATGGACCAAACTTTCTCCTTTCCTGTAAAATAGATACAAGTTAAAGGTAAAAGGCTCATTGAGAGTAATTGTGAAAAAAAAAAATTAAGTGCAGAAACGTACATGAAATATGCTAAGAATGCAGTAGTCCATCTGGGGATGTATTTCACCAACATTAAAAAATAAATAAATTATTCTTCTCTTAACACACCAAAGGCCAAACAGTTGATTAAATATCTAGTAGTTAAATATTTCATTTATCATCACGAGTAGAGAGATAAGAATAAAGAAGAAGAATATTAAAATTTTCACAAAGGAAAAACCTTCTTTTTTAAGTGCAATGAATCTGTGAGTCTAGAACTATAGCTTTTTCATTTAATAACGCTATTTCCTATATTTTAGGAAATAATATTCAAACTTGTCAGCCATGATCATTGCTTGTGGTCCTCCTATAGCCTAGGTGTTTTTGTACTGCTGATGAAGCTGCTTCTTACTAAATGATTTACAGATACAAATGGCAGCATCTAGTTGTTAGGGTGTTATCTACTATTTAAACATTAATTTCCTCTAAGAAAGAAGCAAAGCAAAGACAATCATACCACAGGCTTCCATTGGACCACAATGTATCACTGCATGGATGCCACAGAGTTAAATTGTCTAGGCACCAAGTATAAACTAAGGATACTGCAAAATCTATCAACAGAATGATGAAAAGTTGTGGTTAATCCATAAAGCACTTTCTTTAATAGAACTCCTGAAAGGCAAGATCCAAAATCATCTTCCACTTTCATTTCCTCCTACAAGTTTCAGTGCAGGGAAGGATTTATATTCACCCTCTTAGCCCTTCTCATTGTGAAAGCAGCAGTTTTAAGACTATGGTTTTCCAACCCAAACTGTAAATTTCTTTAATGTGCTTTTATGATTTAAAATATTAGTAAAAAAACAGTTAGTTGAAAGACAGATCACAGAGTCATGCCCAAAGACTTTAACAGACAAGTACACTGATCATTGATTAATTGTCCTTTTTTACTCTACAACACTATCCCTGCTGGAAATACAAGATCACCATGAGCAAAGTTCTAAGACAGTTGCAGTAATAAAGGTCTGTTGTTTTCTTTATTGTCTTATTTGTACTAATTTACTGCCATTGGATTTCAATTGAAACATGCTTTTAATTTAATAACATGGTGTATTAATAAATGAAACATGGCTTTTATGACAGAAGAAAAGAAACATGTTTAAAAACCTGAACAGTTGTGTGAAGAAATGCTACAGCATATAGCAATGGTTTCCACTGTGGCATGTTGCTCACTTCTAGGTGATCCTGAGTAACAGATGAGTATGTTCGTTTTAAGCCAGCTTTCACACCTTGAAAATAAGTGTAAAAATGTAATATATGAGAAAAAAAATGTATGGAACCCATAACTCCATCTTCTGTTAAGCAGAATTCTCTATTCCAATTTACAGTATTAGTTTATTTATAGCTTCAAACAATCTCTTTGAATCAATTATCTGTTCAGCTGGTCATAGCAGGCAAACTTCAATTACATTTTGTTTCAGGTAGATGACACACCAAATTACATTCAGGAGTTTGGAAGGAATTACACTTAAGTAATAATTTTGTAAATATAACCAATAATAACTGAAATATAAACATAACTATTCAGCAACTGTATGGCAATCAGAAAGACACCTAATGAAATATAGCACTGAATATCCAAGACTTTGTGTTTTGATATTTACATATAAAATGAGATTTGAGTTGTACTGAAGATAATTTTATTTAGATTTCATTCCTATATCAATCTCAAAATTCTGTATGCAGCTTCTCAAACTGGAATACAATCACCAAGCTAAGATGAGAACCTAAAATCATTGTGGAAATACTAATACTTGTGTGTGTGTGTGTGAGCACTGATATTTCATATCCTAGGAACAGCTTTAGGCAGACGATACTCATACGATCTCAGCTTCCATGGAATACATAAACCTCACTACTCCCAGTGGATTTCAGGCAGCATTGCTGAAGCAGCGTCTGCCTTTGGCAGACAACACCAAGCATGACTTACTGACACGAGGTCCCTTTTATGATATCTTCCACCTAATCAGTTTAACAGAGGTCTAAAAAGACAGATTTCCTTGGTAGTGAATAGACCATCCAAGTCATCATACTTCCTATGACACAATAAAAGCCCTGTTTCTTTCTTATTTCACAAAGATCCTGTAAAACAATAATCTAATACACAGCTTTTCCAAATATCATAAGAGAGTTCCAAAATCAAGACAAAGTAATCAGAAAAAAAGTGCCTTATCACATGATGCTACCAATGTGGCAGGACAGTATGAGAAAACTAAAACTGTTCATACTTCATCCTGACTTAAATTGTTACACTGGGCATATTTCTATTAGCAAATGCAAGTTGTAAATTTGCTATAACCCAACTTATAAAATAGCCTCTTGGAGCTACAGGGTGTTATCATTTGAATGATAAGGAAGGGCCACAGCAGAATAAAAAAATGCTGAGCACTGAATTAAAAAGGGAGAAGGAGAAGAGAACGAAGTAAGACATTTTTATCAGTAGTCTAATTGCTCTCGAGAGTGGAGCATGTACACTGAAACAGGATGTCTTTCACAAGATCAAACATTTAGTAGACATCTTACTAATGTTCAAAGAAAGATGAATACTGAAATAAGAGGTTTAAATGACTGACGCAGTAAATATGACCTTGGATAAAAATTCTCAGCTCCTTCTGACTTAATTAACTGAAATAGTGGCAACACGTAGATATAAATGAAGGGCAAGTTAATATATTACACAGTTAGTTAAAGATGAGGGAATTAAAGACAATAAGTGTCAGGATTTCTTTCTGCCATAATCTAAAGCACAGAGTAACCTTCCCTCATTGTACATAATGAGTAGATATAAGACAGGGTAGTAAATTGCTTCTATAAACATATTAAGGATGTCTCCAGCATAGTTTAGGCAAGACAGAGACATTCAAAATCAGGAGAGCAACAGGTTAGAAACTACTAAGAAAAGATATTTTCATATCGCACAGAATTACACAAAATAGTTGAGGTTGGAAGGGACTGTGACTTTCCCAGAATAGCAGTGATGTCTCCAATCGGAAGGGAAGTCAAGATGAAATGAACAAAATACAGAAGGCTGGAAGCATGAAAGAGTGAGTGTGGAAAGTAAGCAAGTAGCATAAAGGCCCTAATCTCATCAGTTCTTACATAAACCTCAGTATTTAAATCCACTATGGGCTATTAACTGTGCTGCCTGTGACAGAGGCTAAGGGGTGATTCTGTAGCAGCTCACAAATACTTGATGGACAATTATGAAGATGACAGGGTCAGTCTCCTATCAGCAGTGCCAGATGCGATAACAAAAATCAGCAGCCACAGCTATATACTGCAGCTTGGAAGGTTGAGGTTGGGTATTCAGAAGAGTCCTTCCTTTTCCTTACCCAGTAGAGCACAGGATCAGTCCCCCTTTGCCTCCTTGGGTGGGGCCAATAGGACAGAATGAAAAGTGTGATGAAGTCTACTAAGCTTAAGAAAGGACCACTGACCTGGCATTAGCCACAGGTTCTACACAAAGAACAAAACCATTATCAATTTCCGTAACAAAACCAAACAATATCCGTTTTGTCCCCAAAAGAGTCATGCTTTGCACACTGCAAGACTGCCTTACACAGTGCTGTATTTAGCAAATGAAACAACAGAGAATAAGAAGTAAAAAGCTGCACAAAAAAAAAAAAAAGCTGCATAAAAAAGAGTACAGCGATACAGGGTGGAGTGGGGAGTGGGGAGGAAATAAGCCCCAAAATTGAAAGAAAGCATCATTTCCTACCTTGAGGAGGTTCATTAGTAAATTTGATAGAGGACTGTAAAAGATTAATAGGAAACTCTGGGTGAGCCTCTGTAGTGATCCATGTCCTGAAACTTTCATTCACGGATTCTGTTGTTGCGATGGTGTCCATTAATTCACTAAGAAACTCCAAGCCAAGGTGGCAGTTCTGTAGAAGGAGCCATCCTCCATCTTGCATGCACTGATTTAACAGGCGCCTTGCATGGACTTCCTGGCCCTGGCCCATTGAAATGGCACGACAGGGAATGTTCTGGAAGGAAGAATAAATCTTCTTTTATATATAGTTCTTTAGAATGATTATACACAACATATCACTTCTGTAGGTCCATGTGTAGTGACATTGTGCCACGAAGAAAGCCACTAATATCAATGGAGATTGATTATATTAAAGCAGAGTAAACAAAAAAGAAAAAAACCTTCCAAGTTGGTTTTACCAACCTGCCAAAAGAAAACTATGTCCACTGGACATAATCCTTTTTTACGGGCCTGAAAAAGTCAATGGGATAAGACAACTGAAACATTTTTCCTTCTTTTTCCCCACTTTTACAAATAAAGCAGGGTATACAGACAGCAACATAGCTGCCTGACTGTTCTTTTTACTATAATGTGGACTATGTTGAGATGGACAGATATTAAGGCTCCACATAATAATTAATGCACAGAGTAAGGTCAACAATTTTCATGTCTTTTTACTGTCTGAAAATATTTACTTCATTCTGAACATATTGATTTCATTTTGACTGTAGTTATTTAACTTAACAGCGAACTGTTAAGGAAGCAGGAAGACAGGAAATAGTGGTTCATATTAAGTCATTCCTTAGCAAACATTCTGTATGGTTAATTGGCAGCTGTGGAGCCACTGATTCAGAGGATTCTAGTTTGGTGATCTGCTAGCTCTAGCTAGCTTTCTAGCTGCCACTTTTCTGGATTCAAAAAGACAAAGCTCACAAGAATCCTGGCAATTTATGGAGTCTTTCCTCTGAGAAGCCATGGCAGAAGAAAGCCAGTGGTTCAGAAAAACAGAAGATGATACAAGTTCTCCCAAGGGGGTCTGAAAAAGCCAAGCTGACTAGGTTTCTATCAGGACTATACAGGTCTGTAAGCAAAGGGCAGGCAGACCCCCTCTTATTTGTAGTTCTTACTACCCTTGTTCCTGCTAAATATGTAGTCCCCTGGCTTAGGTTGGTGTCCTGGTTTGCATGAGAATTGAACTAATTCTGTTTAGTGATTTTACTTTCCAGATCAGTTCTTCTAACTAACTGCACTTTCTGAAGTTAGTGGCACATTTTCACAGACAGTGTCTGCTGCTGGCAGGGATAACACCCAACATTTAGAGTTAGTACTAAGGAATGGTGTGCAGACCAAGGCCACTGCTGGATCTTGTGTACAATGTTGGGGGGTGCAGAAAGTAAAAGGCTGCACCTGCAGGGAGGAGCAGACAGGACAGGTGACCCTAAACTGACCAACGAGGTATTCAGTCCCATAGACATCATAATCAGTATAAAGCTGAGGGATCTGGAGGGTCCTGCGGGGTTTGCCCTGCTTGGCTTGGATCTTCTGGTTTCTTCCTTGTTTCTTCTCCGGTCATCATCTGAGGAGGACTCTGTCCGTTCTGCCTTTGATCCTGAGCTGAGTGTTCCTGAATCAGGTACCAGAATCCAGCTCCTGTACCTGGTTCCCATTTGTTGCTGAGCCCAGTCTGGGACTTTCCCCATTCCTCCTCCACAGCATCAGTGGTGATGGTGATGTAATTGCCACTGGGGGGTTAGGTTCAATACTGGTTTTGTATATATTTGTATATATTCCATTTTTATTATTATTAGTTTCATTTTCATTAAAGCTGTTCTATCTTGCTTTTCTAATCACAAGTCTCTCTCCCTTATTCCCTTTATCTTCCCCTTTGGGGAGGGGGGGGGTGAACAGAGAGCATCTGCTATATGTCTAGTGGGCTGCCCTGACCCTAAACCATGACAGCTGTCTCTCTGACTCTTACCAGGGGAAACCAGAACTAACAAACCCAGTTGGATATACTGTGTTCAGGGCAAGGGAACTGATGAAAAGAGTTTCGTGGACAGTTTCGTGTTAAAAACCTACATCTGAGTATCCCTCATGCTGTGAGCACTGCATAAAGACTTGTCAGTCTGGGCCTATGTTCAGCTTGCTGAAAGCTACAAAGGTTAATCTTAAGTTTGCTGCTACTGGGACTCTCTCACTGTGGAACAAAGAAGGAAGACATCCAGTCCTAAAGAGCATGAATGAGACTGCCCTACTTTTTCAGGAGAAAATGGTTAAGCATATGGACACAAGCTGTGCTGGATCATTTGGTCTTAGGGTCACAGAACAGGCCCTGACCTGATTTTACTGAACAGTATAAATACAGCTGCTGTATATGATCGTCCACATCCTGACAAAAGATTTAAGGAAAAGAGAGCAGTTAAATCCTGCTCTCAGGTCAGTAAAACCTGAAATTGCAGCTAAAAGAAGCAAAGCTAAAAAGCCTGTGAAATTTGCTATGTGCTGTTGGAGCAAAAACTTTACCTTTACTATGATGTATCTGAGTACAGTTAGCACTCCCATAAATCAAAGAATGTGACTACCCCTGTAGAGTGTATAAATATTCAGCTGGTACACTATACACTAACAAAGCATCTGCTCATAATTTGATCTTCTCAGCAATGTTACCTCTGAAATGTAAAATCAGTAAAGTTTATAGAAACATCAAGACAAGGAAAAGGTATTTTTCAGTATAGATTGTCCTCATTTTACTCCTTCTGAAAGAACTCTATCAAAATGTCTGCATACAGAATGTTTCTCTCAATAATGTGCCATACCAATATATCTGTGTCATCTTCATACATCACCATCCAGATGAAAATACTGTCATTTTAGTCATTACAGTGTCCCTGTTGAAAGTTCTGAGCATCATTCCCTGAGAGAATAAATTTTCTCTACAGTAATAAAAATATCTGGGTTTAATGAATCATAGAATCATAGAATAGACTCATAGAATCATTTAGGTTGGAAAAGGCCTTTAAGATCATTGAGTCCAACCATTAACCCTACTCTATCAAGTCCACCACTAAGCCATATCCCCAAGCACCACATCTATATGGCTTTTAAACACATCCAGGAATGGTGACTCAACCACCTCCCTGGGCAGCATGAACTTCATTTTAATTCAGAAAGTTAAATTTTCACTCCATCTTTAAATTAAAGTAAAGGCATCAGAACTCCAACTACTTTTAAGATAGAGCTTGCTTGGGTTATAAACAAGGTTACACAGCTCAGTAGTCACAGATGTTGTTTCCATTTCTGTGGGAGAACGCTAGCTGAACAACTAAATTTTAGAATGAAAAATAATTCTGGTCACAAATTTGAACGTTTCCAACAGCAGATAATGGATTTATATTGTTAATGTCATACTTAGAGGTGCCATCATTACTGACAACACATTTTAAGACTACCAATCATGTTTGTAAAAGGGAAATCATGGAAAAATAGGCCAAACATATCTTTTGGAAGTTCTCTGTCATTAAGAAAAGAAGAGGGGAAAAAAACCCCAACAGTAAATAGGATACTTTGAAGCTATAGAATGACATATATACCAAAAACAGATTCTTGGTGAAGTGAACCTATATTAAGTCAAAGCAGAGAAAAAAGCAAAGCCCAGTGAAAGACAGGAACTAAGTACAATTTGTTGACAAACTAGTAAAATAAACACAAAGCCTTCTTACAAACTGTAAATGATTTCTAGATACATGTTTTCAAAACTAGGAACTATTGAAGTGCTCCTCCAGTTCCACAATATTAATATATATTTTTACTTTAAAAAAGATCTGTGTTGTTGATGTTGGTCTGTTCATAAACTATGTGTGAATAAACAAGGCAATCCCTTTAGCTGTTTTGCAACCTCACTTTCTATTATTCTATTTTTCCTTAAAGCATGAAAACATATTAAAACTGCCCACTGCAATAGCCTTGCAGAATGACAGCAAAACCTGCTGTCTTTTAACAGTCACAACCACAGAGCACCTTTTACCTATCAGCACTTCCCCAGGCAGGCTCAGATCTTGCTTAAGATTTGACAGAATGGGAGAGCATTTTGTTCCACTCCTCGCAAGGGTGACTCTAAGTGACCAGCTGGCTTCAATGACTCTATTAAGGAGTTTAGTGTCCCTTGTCCCCATACACGGCCAATGGGAGAGAAATACTCAACTTGTTGATGCAAGTCAGTTAAGTTTCAATTGGGTGCTCTGAATTGCTTTCAAAGGTCTTTACTTATTACAGAAACTAACTCCTGCTGGAGGCAGGGTAAATACACATCTGAGAGTCCCCTTCCAGGATACTTATGTCAAAGAGCCAAATAGGTGAATGAAAATATCATCATGAAGGTGACACTCTGTTTGTATTCATACTATAGGCCATGAAAACAGGAATCCCATCACAACCACCTAATGTGTTTACATGGACTTGAAAAGGGACTAAAAAAACTTGCCCATTTCTAGTGTATAAATATTCTTGGAGATAATTTCAAATCCTCTATAAAGTCAAAATGTCTCTCATATCTTATGAAAAAGCAATAGAATACTTTGTGAATAGGAATAAAATTGTTCTTCCAAAGCATAACTTCCAATAAACCCAAAAATCCTGCTCACACAGCTGCCATCCTTCTCCCTCCCTATGTTTGCATATTGTCTGGCTATTTGGTTGCAGTTTTTGGGGACACAGATGACATTAACAACTTCAGTTTTAACATTTCTAAGTTTGAACACTCAAGTGAGAGTTAGCTCCTTAATTTAAGTACTCTTTATCACAATCAGACAAATAAAATAAGAGAATCCTGATTTTCAAAGAGAACAAGCATCTAAATTTTCTAATTAATAAGCTAAAGAGATTTGTAGGTTCTCCCACTTTTGCAAGTCTTACTGCATACCAAAATCCCACACCTCTAAATGAAGACACATTCTAACAGGGAGGAAAATTTATAGAGATCTACCATGAAAAACTTCTCAGCAAAATTATGTTTGCATCTACATTGTGAATCATAAGACATTAAGCATATGATGCCTTAAAGTGATGCTGTGATGTAAGAAATGTTGAACATCTGTATCAAGTGAACTGACTGAATGGTAGGGTCTCCAAATTAATTTCTCTTGGCACCATATTTATGACTATTTTCTGTATCTTCCTGTAAAAGTCATAGTGTCAGCTCCTACAGTGAATGTGACAGTGAAACCACAAGTATTGCTTTGTTTTTATAGCTAGGCACTTTCACTAATTAATGGACTACCCTAGTCCACTGGAAAAAGACAGAGAGTTCATTAGAATCAAACTGAAAAAAGCAAGAATATAACAATTCCATTTCCTCAGTAAATGTATTTTGGCTACTGTTCCAAAATTAACTTCCAGAGAATACAGGTATGAATATAAATATCATCATTTGAACTTCTGTAAAATATGGAAATAACATTTATATTTCAAAGGACAGTCTTAAGGTCTTTATCAGCTCTAGTAAATTAGTTTAGGAGGATACCTTTGATTTTGCAAGACGTTCTATATTTTCAGTGGGGTCAACCCCCACTGATAAAAAGCATGTTAAGGGTGTTCGACCGTCACTTTCTGTCCACATT
>JANHGN010026404.1:81479-101109 GCA_024605025.1 Megaceryle maxima
TCCCTCCCAGGGATTCTGCAATGGAGTGTCGAGCCTAAAAAAAAGTGTTAACAGAAAGATATACCTTTTTTTTTTTTTAATTTTATTATTATTATTTTTTTATTTAGCATGTGGAATTTATCTACACTGGAAGGCAATGACTTTCTAAACATTCAATTTCAACTTAGATATAACAAAAGTTACAAGCCACAGGAGGCAACCATTGAAATTTCCAGATAGAAACTTCAAACAAAGAAAAGAAATAATTCTACTCACACAACAGCCATCCTGTGAACATTGTTGTGAGGATGCTGACTGTTTTTTAAAAAAGAACTGAAGAAATCCATGCAGAATAGATCCACTGTCAGCTCAGAGGACAGTCCAGAAATTGCCCCTAAATTACTGACTACTAAAGCTTGGTGGATAGCCAAACAAAAGAGTTTCTCTATACCAGCCCCATTTTTAGCTCCTTTAAGTATATATTGTTGATATTGCCTCTACAGCATAACAGATTAAACAGATTTTTTATCTGACCCAGTTAGAATCTTCCATAGATTTGCTGGAACTTCAAACAAATTTTCCTGTCCAGTGGTTATCCAACTCAAGTCTCTTATGCTGAATATCTATTTAAAAAAAACATAAACATAGCTCAGACTTTATCCTCAAAGGTCAAATCTTCCCTATGCCTCTATTGTTCACTTTTCACAGACATTTTATAAAAGGACTTCTAAAGCTATTCTGGTGTATGAACATTTTTTTGACTGACATGATTTTCCAACTGTGTAAACTACCAAGGTATGTATTATGGACAGAAACACCCAGGAACAAGGTGGACTGAGCAAGACACCGATTCCAGAAAAAAATATCTCAGTCATCTACTTAGGTGTAACTTCTGCTCCAGCAAAGAGAGGTATAATTTTGTAACACTTGAGGAAACACAGAAGGGAAATAAGAGATAAAGAAGATAATAACAAAAAGGATCTCCCCCTTTCCTTAAAAATTAAAATGATTACAGTTTTTGAAACCACTGCTCAGAGACATTCTATCTCAAAGATTATTGTGCAAGACAATGAGAGTGTTGATAAGTGAGCAGTAGCAGCTTTATTATTTTGGTCTGTTTAAACTGTGGCAGATGGAGCTCCCATAATTCTCTTTTAATTGCCAGTTGAAGAGAAGAAAAGGAAAAAGGATGGAGGGGGTCTTGTGGAAAAGAGGCCCATGAAAAAAAATGGTGTTTTTTAAATACAACACAGATGCTATCACAACATGTAACATGTAAATTGAGATATGCAGGAAATCAAAAGTACTACTTCCCATTGTAGCTAAAAAAAAAAAAATAAAGGGGAAAAAAAAAACCCACAAAAAAACCCCAAAAACCAACTGAAAAGAGGATACTCATAAGCTTATACATCTCTTTTAGACCTACGATAGAGAAGAAAAATACAAATATCACAGACTGTGGAGAAACTGCTAGTCTATTGCAGTTTCTTCTACAACATCTGCTGCAAGACAGTCTTAATTATTACTTCCTCAGCATGGAGGGTAATAAACAGTTTATCTGCTATTTTAGTGCACCTGTCATCAAAGTGATCTGTCCTCTTTCCACTTCTGTGAAAAAATATGGATATATCTTCTAACTCACTGGAAGATTGCAACTGCTTTCTAAGTTTCATGGCCACTTTAGAAATGCCACACAAAAAGAATAGTATTCTTCATCTCTGACAAAATTTATTTCATGTTTTGCAATGCCCTTTCTAATTCATTGCAAATAAATAAATATTTCTTTCACACGTATTTATTATAAGGATTCCAGTATTTGATTTCCAAAATAGCTCTCTTTGCAACAAATATTAGGATAAAACCAGAGAACATAAGTTTGTAACTACAAGTTCTGCAGGATATGCCACATGGCACAACCATTGTATGAAAGCGTATCTTACTTGGGCAACAGTGTGATCAGGGCACCAGCTACGGACAAGGAGCAGTTTACGGAATTGATCCAGTAAACTGTCATACCCATCAGGAATAACAGCTTTTTCAGGTGCTTCTTCATCAAACCAAGCCTTCCAAGACTTCTCATTCCTAACAACCTGCACCAGGAGTTGATTAAAAGGGCACAAGCTGGATAATTGCACAAGATTGAGCCACGTCATGTCAAGGATCCACTTTTTTGGCTTTGGTTCCACAGAACTCAAATCCAAACTGGCACCTCCTGTGAAGTAAAAAGCATCATGGTGGAGAACAACTGTTGTTAAACGGAAAAGTGGTAAGTAATAAAAAATATTTATATCTACAATTTAGGGAGTAAAAATTTTTGAAAACCAGAACATGGAGACCTAGAATTTGTGTGGAAGAGTCATTTGACAAAGATGGAATTGGGAAGTGGCCTCCCAAAGCTGATATCCCAGTAATTTTTGTGTTGATTTTTCTCCATCTGTAGAGCTGGAATAAAATTTGCCTGCCTAAAAGGATTCTCAAACCCAAGCCTTCAGGCCAGATGTAGAAAGGACATATGGCCAGCCCAAACTTCCTTCACCTAGAGTGCAAATTAGCAAAGCACGCGGTGCATCCATTTCCAGGACTATGTAACTTCAACAGCCTCTCAGCTCAACCACCACTACAGTGTCATTCCCATTTGCACCTCTAACACAGCAGAGTCACAGCCAAACATAAACAGGTGTTTGCAAAGCAGACTGAGATATTTGGATGGCAAGTACTTGATGGGATTTACCTTATCTTGGTACTTGATTGTACTTAGCATATCTTGGAGACAGCGGGGCACACCCCCATCAAAACTTTATAAATGTTACTAAACTTTTTCTTTGACATTGTGTCTTAGTAATGACAGGCAGTGGTGACACAATGCAGTGGAGGTGATATATAATGATGTTTTAAAACATGTAACAGATTTCCACTTTTTTATACTGACACTTAAATGTGCTAGAATCCTCACGCATTCACACGCCTGCTCACCAGATGTCAAAAGAGATTTTGCTGACTGTTTCCAAGCTCACAGACATAGGTAAGTGGCAACTCAAAAAAGAGGTATGCAGGAGAATGTAAACCAGTTAGATATTCTCATCTAAGCATTATTTTGATAATGAATAATCTATATTTCTCTTGTTTCAGAAAATCATAGAATCATAGAATAGTAGAGGTTAGAAGGGCCCTCTGGAAATCATCGAGTCCAACCACCTCCTAGAGCAGGATCACCCAGGGCAGGCTACAGAGGAACATATCCAGGTGGGTTTTGAAAGTCTCTAGACTTTGTCTCATAATTCCTTCTAAGGCTATACATGCCTTCATTCACCAGTTAAAAAACACTGGATCCCTTGGATACAACATATTGTTAGTGCAGAATCTGAATGTGGCTGTTCAGAAATGTGTAAATAGGAACATTTTTAGAGGAATTACCTTTGATCAGAGTCTCAAACTCAGTGTGTGAAATTTTCTTGGCCTCCAAGTCAATCTTCAGTGCCAGAAGCAATGTAAACAGGAATCTGTGATTTTCATACAGCCCTCGAACTGTATACTTAAAGACTTCGTAGGTGAGATGCTCGATTACATACACTACCCTTTTTGCTGTGATCTGAGATTTCCGAGATCTTTCCACTGATAGGTCAAAAATGCCAAGGAACTGCCGTAAGGATGTTTGGTACATGACATTAACCAAGCTCATTTCCACAATCAGGAAATAAAGGATGCTACCACGACCAGCAACAGGCCGATACTCTTCACGTGCAGTATTGATTTTCACCTCTGTCTCCGCTGCTATGTTTAATTTTTCACTGACCTTAAAATTAATTGAAAAGACCATACAGATTAAGTCATGTCACCCGTGATTTATACTGCAGAAGCAGAAGGAAAAGGTCTTGATTAAGATCACAATGGTATTTTTAGTCAAGCTTTGCTTCCCTCTATCAGTGTTTCAACACAGACAGTGTGTCTCCTGTGTTCAAACACCAAGCCCAGTGGAATTTGATTCAAACTTACACCTGCAAAGTATGCCTGGAATATAAAGCAGTATCCAGATAAGAGTTTATTTTTGCAACATTTTATAAAGAAAAAATTACAGTGGTACTACTATTTATTTGTTAGAAGTCAGCTGTTATATAGTGGCTCTGAATGGTAAAAAACAAAACCAGAAAAAAATTCTGTCTACAAACAATCTTTAAATTACAATTACAAAATGTATCTGCAATACATTCAAAATTCACCTCTTCTGCTGTTGTTTTAGTGATTCTTAGGACTTCTACCAGAGACTCGTCCTCAACCAAAGAGCCCTCGGTACTGGTTAGACGGAAGAGTAGATTATCTTCAAGCTCCTGCATTTTCCTCTTGTTAGATGTCACTTCTTCCATCAGTTTGACTCTTTCTGCCTCCAGTTCCTGCATTCAGAATTTTTCCTTAGAATACTTAAGATTAATTCAAAGAAAGATTCCTTACAATGACCCAGAAAACGTGATTTCATGCATGATAGATTGGGGGATTTGAGGCTCTTTCTGTAAAATACAGAAATATTATATACTGAAGGAATTTATATGCATACTGCATTTTTTTTTAAATTAATGTTGCATAATGAGGAGTGAAAACACATCAGAATTGTCAGGAAAAGCTTCTCCATAGTAAAATGCACAAAGCACTAAAAGCTACATTGCATTAAGTACTTAAAATTAAATCAGGCAAAGGGCTAAAAGATGTACTGCATAGATAGATTTTACATTGTTAGGCAAGTTGACTGGATGACCTTTTCCATTTCTGATTTCTATGATTCTGTGACTTTGCAAGATACACTCCTCTACTACTTATAAAATAGGACATGTTACAATTATTGTCTATGTCACGTGGATTTTTTTATGTTATTTCTGCAAGACAGACAATGGCAAAGGAACAATGACGGACACGTCAACACAATGCCACATGAAATAAGGCATCTATGCTGCACAGTCCAACACAGCTCAGGAATACCCTTGCTGCCTAGCTTTATTTGATCAATCAAGTCAACCTTTCTGTAAAGAAAAGGGTAGTTAATAAAACCAATCTACCTACACCTATGGCTTCAGTATATTTTCATTCTTGTCAACATGCCAACTTTGACAAAAAGGAGATGAACAAACTTTTGCAGGACAGGAGAAGTTCTCCTGTATTTCAAAGAAGTGGTGATACATTTATTTACTTTCACAAACTTATTTGGAAACCTGTTTGCTTCTATATTCTGGGGCTACCTAATGTAGCTCTGTGGAAGCTACAAATAACTGCATCCTAAAAAGAGGAGAATGACTTTAGCATCAGTCATTCAGCTTCAATTTTTCTACATTTGCTCCTCTTCCTTTACTATTAATGTAAAAAATACCAGAAGTTCACAAAAGGAGTAGTTCTACTGAACAATCAAATATGCATTTAAGCTCATGCTTAGATCCTATTTAAGGATGTGCTCTTTTTAAGGCACCTCATCCATTCTGTTTGTAAAGAGTATCTTTCAGAAAATTAGCAGATGTACTAGATGCCAGGCTTTTTTTTTTTTTGCAAGAGAACTTCATGACTGCACTTGTAACATTAAAAAAATAGCTGTTCCAAACACAAACAGTGGCAGCAACTTTATTATCAAAGTACAAAAAGATGCTGATTTTTTTTTTTTATATATATATAGTTACAGGAACAACCTTTAAAGCTAAGAAGTATAAACACTCTTTTGATCATATATTTCATTGACCATTATAGCAATCTTTAAGAATGTCTTGGTTCCTTTAGTACTTTAGCTCAGTGATCATAAACTTGTCTTCTTGTTGTAACAAAAAATCTGTCTGCTCTGTCTTTTTTCTCTGAATCACATTTATGCAAGCTCCATTGGCTCTGGCTATCTATTCCAGGAAATTCATCTCTTACTGAGACAGAAGAAACAGAACAACCATGATTTCTTCATATGAACTAAAAGGAAGAAGTTTAATAAATGTTGATCCCCTGCAAATATGTCCCTGTGCAGCAAATAGTGTTTATAGTAACCAGCTACCCTCTTTAGCTGCTACACAGCATTGCATGAATATTTTCCAGTGAGTATGTTTTTGCTCCAAAATAGAGTCTAGGTGTTGCTAGATACATTCAATATGAATTGTCTAACAATTTTGTCCAGGCAAAATCCCACAGAGTAAGGGTATCTGTGTAAGTTTGATGAGTGTGTATCTCTTTTTATTTGAAAGTTTAAAAATAGAAGCTTATATGTAGGTCATGAGAAACCAATTTCACTTCTATCTTGATTTAAACCTCTGTTTCCCATCTGAGGTTTAGTTACTCAATCCCAGTCACTCATGCTGATGCTTTTCAATTTTGCTTACATAAACACATCTACTAGAGTAAAGATGAAACGTTCTGCACCCCTAGTATTAGTCCCACCCTGACAGTGTGTATCTTTTCCTCAGTACCTGCTGTTGTAGCTTTTCCATTTTTCATGGAACAATTCACAGGAAATTTGGGCATAGCAATGACTTTTCTAGGCTATGGTTGGGATTTTCAGAATGAAGGAGGGGCACTTAGATTCCAGACCTTACTTCAGTAAATGCTGGTTTGAGAAAAGTGGAAAAGGTGTTGGCTGGATAAAGTGACAGCACCACTAAAGCACACTGCTTAGAACATGCTTTGGGAAGTTGAAGAAGGATTTAATTCCCTTAGGTGGGGAACTCTTCTCAGATGAGCAAGTCTACACAGGTTACTTATTCAAAGCAGCAGCTCTGATAACCCAAGCCTTAATTTTTGTTATTTTTCTCACAGAGACACAATTCTGAAATGTTCAGTTTGAAATAAATAAAATATTAAATTTTATGTAAACTACAACTTTCGAGCTTTCATTTTAATGAGAAAGGAAGTAAATATTTCATTTTACTGTAACTGGACCATAGCATTCATGTATTTATTGGTATGACTGCCACAGTGAAACACCCACATTTGTCCCCAGTTCCTATGCTGAATTAACTCCTAAGTTTTTGGATAATGAGGTTGTTAAATTAGATTACACAAAAGGAAATGGGAACAATCAAGGAATTAAACTATTTTGGAGGATGTTTCAGATTTGGTATTATAAAATAAAACTTCTGAAAGCACCTGAGAGAGGATTTTCTTCCTTATAGTCAATAGAAATTCCACATAGTCAATGGAAATTTTAATAAGGGCGGAGTCAAGTTACTGTTCAAGGCTCCTCAAAAATGTCCTATCTCCTTGCACACTAGAGCCTGGCTGGCAAAAGTAGTTCAAGTTAATACACATATTTTCATGTAATTCAAATTAAGTTTAAAAAATAATTCAGAAGAGGGTTCTGACTGAACAATGAGGCTTTGCTATATATGAAGGAATAAAGATGCCTGTGATGTATTTTTAATGCATTTTCTTCTTTTCTTTCCAAGGACAGATCCTAAAATAAATGTTTAGGTCCCTTCATACAATTAAAATCAGCTCCACATTGTCTTTCAGCAAATGCATAATTCACTAAACTTTCATTCACATTTTTGTTCTCGCATTTAATTTCACCCAAGATGTAGAATGTGTCCATTCATGGTGAAGATACTGAAGAAGCCTCATGTGGCCGGGTGCTGAAAGTAACCACTTGGTAGAAGACTACGGCATCCCTGGGCTCTGCACCCACCAGTTTGGATGCAGCTTCACAGATGGAAAAACAGATGGGTCATTATCATGGGTGATTCCCTCCTGAGGGGTGTAGAGGGCCCAGCATGGAGACCGGATCCAGTTCAAAGGGACATCTGCTGCCTCCCTGGGACCCGGATAAAGGATGTGTCTGGAAAACTTCTCACCCTGGTGAGGCCTTCAGATGAAACTTTTGGTTTTTCAGGTGGGGAGAGATGATGTGGCCATAAAAAGTCCAAAAACAATTAAGAGAGATTTTAGGGCCTTGGGGCATCTGGTTAAAGGAACAGGAGTACAAATCATATTCTCCTCCATCCTGCCAGTGGCAGGGATTAATGAGGGAGTTAACAGGACGAGTCAGAAGGTCAATTCCTGGCTCCAAGCCTGGTGTCATCAGCAAGGCTTTGGGCTTTTTGATCACGGGTTGGTATACAGAACACAAGGCCTGATGGCAACAGATGGGATCCACCTGTCTCAGAGGGGTAAAAGGATCCTGGGGCAAGAATTAGCAGGGCTCACTGGAAGAGCTTTAAACTAGATTGGAAGAGGGGAGGGATTATAACTGAGCCTGCTAGTGATAAAACTGGGGGAAATGTGTCAGTGTTTGTAGGATGGGGTGCTAGTGAGGACCTTTGTTCTACCACCTCAATGGAGGTAAGGGCCGGAGATACATGGGGCAGCAAAGATGCAAGGGTTTTTGATGGGTTAGAATCCATGGAAAAACCTGAGAATGGTCCAGTAGGAATTAGTGCTTCCACCCTCAAGATGGTGTTGGGAACATTAGCCCAGCTGAAGTGTATCTACACTAAGGCACGTAGCATGGGCAACAATCAGGAGGAGCTAGCAGCCATGGTGTATCAGGAAAACTGTGATATCAAACACTGGAACAGCTTGCCCAGGGAAGTGGCTGAGTATCCCTGGAGGTATTTAAGAGTTGCGGAGATGTAGTGCTGAGGGATATGGTTTAGTCAAGGTCTTCTCAGTGTCAGGTTAATGATTAGACTAGATGATCTATCTTAAAGGTCTTTTCCAATGTAAGAAATCCAGTGATTCTGTGATTCCCTCTATACAAAAAGTGCAAACTAGAAGATACCTGTTTTTCTGTGAGGATGACACGGCCAAGAAGCTGATCTTCTAGTCCTTTCATAGTAACAGTAAAGTCAATCACTGTTGTTCTTGCACTAATTTCTGGAGTATAGGCAGGGTTAGCCAACTTTGTTGTCATATAAAGGGTAAACCCCTTCATCAGATCTACCTCCTTGTCACCTACTTTCACCTGAAAATAAAACATATTACTAAATTTTAAAAAAGCTGAATTTAGAAAAACAGTTCTTTTATCTAGTGAAAAACAGATTAACTCTTTTTTTACACTTTTAAAATTTTCTGGTTGAAGAGTAAAAAAACCCCAACCCCATGAGTTCACCACTCATCTTTCTGAGGGTTGCAAAGGTATGAAACTTGGCAGTATCCACATTACCAGATACCCAGCATCTCTCCTACTGGTTTTTACTTTCATGTCAACAATTCATCTTACTTTGTGTGCTGAACCAGATTTTATGAAATTTTTTTCCAAGATGTTATCAAGAGCAGGATCAAGTTCCTCTCCAACATCTTCTATTAACAAAGGTCGGCCAAGGGACAGGCAATCTTCTACATGACTTCTGAAGCACTTGTGGTTCATAGCTGTAACCTAGGAAGATTGGTTCACAATATAGCAGGCATTTGCAAGCACACAGAAAACTGTATAAAAGTTATTGCAGCTTTCAAAAGTCTTATTCATCCTGGGATAGCTACACTAATAATTACATTTTAGGGACCAACATTCATCTCTGATGAAATGAGTGGAAGTTTTGCTTTAAGCTTAACAGAAAGGGGGATCGAACTTGACGTTTTCCTTTACTGGTATTGATTTACTTACCCACATATCTATCTAATCACTGTAGGACCTTTTAAATATTAATGTTTTTCTGCTCAGAATGCCACTGTGAAGCAGGGGAATATTTATAGGGTTCAGACAGGAAACCAGTGTTACATAGGAGGCCTGGCCTCACATCAGGTGTTGAATTTCCAGTTCAGTTCCCATTTCACAATACAAAGTTAAAATTGCTAAAAATCACACAGACTCCTTTTCACTTATTTAAATTTAATAATTTTAACATAAGCCTTTGAGATGATAATTGAATAACCTTTCCAGGCATCTGTTAATCTATAGTTTTGGAGTGTTTTTTGTACCTGAAAAAACCCTAGGATAGACAAGTTTTTAAAATAAATCCTCGTCTTGCAGGCAGTGCTCTTTGCAAAAGATATAATTAAAATATCTAGAGGCACATTACACAGTCTTAAAACAGTTTAATATTTAAAAATTGTTACCATATCCCACCACGCTGAACTTTTAGCTTTGTTATATTGTAGGCATATGTATATGCACCAAAACAGTATGCTACTTACATTTTTAGTCCAAATGAAACTGAGGGATGAAATCAGTGGCTCAGTGACCAACAACATAACCATAAAAAGACCATAGCAAATTACAATATCCCAGATGTAAAGGCACAGTCTAAACACTTGGGTATTTAGAGTTTTGACATAACTCTGCTCCTCCTGGACATTACAGGGGAGAACTCAGATTCTTCTAACACAGCTGACACCTGAGCTAGGATGTCTAAAAGCCCATAATTTACTGAATTTTCATCAGGAAAGGTTCCTCTGCATTTAGAGACTTCATCTGTGTGTATTTAAAGCCATGTAAGTTTTGAGAGTACTCAGCAGCTCAGTGATTAAGTCCCATGATTCACAAAATTCATAAGCTGGATATCCACACATACTGACCACAAGTCAAGCCTGGTAGACATTTTTCTTTGTCTCATCAGTCAAATGTCATCATTACTTAAAGTATATGAATAGTGGGGAAAGGAAATGGTATTTTAATCTACATCTCCCAGTCCCTGATTTGGTGAGTATGTGATGTTCATGTGCAGCACACGGTGAGAGCAGCCACCCAGAGGCCAGCCAATACAGACTCAGTGCCACTTCAGGAAGGGAACTGAACTTGCAGCTTGGAGGACACTATAAAAGTATTGTGGAAAAGGCTACAGCATGACAGGAAGAGTCAGTGTAGCTCTCTAACTGAAGGAGATTCACTGTTGCCACTCATGAGCTCAGCTTGGCAGCAATCTGAAATCCTGAGCAGGAGATGCAAGTCTCAAAGAGGGTGGATTAGGAGATACATCCTTCTCTCTATTGTTTCTTGTTGATTACTCACACTAGCATTTCTTGCTCCAGTTTTGAGGGCCCAAAGTAAAGTCTGATGTAATTTAGAGGAAGCCATGTTATCAGAGTGTCACAAAATACCTAAATTCTCTGAATACAGTTCATATGTTTTAAGAGAGCTTTTCATCATATTTTTAATAAAGGCATCCATTTTACCAAGATCTTTGAACGTTGTACATTATTTTTCGGTATCTTCTCAGTCAATACTTCTCATTTCTACACCATTTTTTGAGCACATTGAACTTACCAGAAACTATTTGGTGTGAGATTGTAAGTTGGGCCTTTCTTAACAGTGCTAGGAAATAGAGATTTAAGTCAAGCTCCATAAGGTTAAGAATTTAGCTAATGACATCACCATGATGATGTGTTTGATATGCCCCAAAGACCACTATTCTTTTTCTAGTTATTCCCTTTTCTTTGCCCTATTTTGCTCTTAAAATGCTTATCCTAGAACATTATTGACATGCAGCACCAATTGCCTGATACTGTCTGGTCTAAATATTTCAAGTCATTTACTTCCCTCTATGCTTCTCTTTCTCTATGACAAGTAATTAAAAGTTTCATTATAAATATACATATGGCGTAGCATATAATTCCACTTTGTTCTTGAAACTGTCTTTCTTGGAGACAAGAAAGCAGTACAAGCTATTTCACACTGACACAGATAGGTCATGAATTTTCTATCAACTGTGGTTTAATTTCACCCTAACTGTAGACCATAAACATCAGATTTAAAATACACATGGCCAAGGTATGATGACAGAAAAAATAGTTTGCAATACTAACTATAATGTCAAATAACACACATTAAAAATATTAAATGAAGTATTTACCTGGAGTCCATTATTCTTCTCCTTATTTTTAATCCAGATCTTTCCTTGACCTTGTGGATCAATCAGCAAAGGATATCTAGATGCTTTTGTGACAATTATGCCATTCTGAATTGAAAGGTCATCATTCGGAAGACCCTGGAGGTTCCATTCACCCACTGTAGCATTGTCGACAAGCATACAAGTCAGGTTCAGGTCCTAAGAGAAAGCATGTAATTACAAAATTAGTACCAGTTAGAGGAGTTATACGAAAATGTTTGATGGAAGGATTTTCTTTTTATTCTGATCATAATGCATGATAGAATGTATTTGGTAGTTATTGTCTGATGTTTCCTTTCTTTAAAGTTCAGTGCCTAAATCATCGAAGTTGGGTAATAACGAAAGTGAATTCTGTTGAGGCTTTTATGTCCATCAAAGAGTGTTGGAGAAACTCTGAAGCCTGTTCAATGTCAATCTGATCTTGGAATTGGCAAACTCTTTTGTCACTAGCTCAAGAGGGTCATATTGGTCACAAGAGCTTCCTCCTGCTGTAAAGTTGTAAAGTGCCTTCCAAGTATGTATATGAATACAGGATGGCTTGTGGGAAACTCAGAGAAGAAAGAGCAGATGTGCTATGGATCGATAAAGTTGTAGTTTCTATGGTCAGAACTCTTCCCAGCTCATATATTTATTCTTAAATTTTCATTTGCACAGGTTAATAAATCTGCTTTGTTTTATTCACTATGAACAGTGACCAGCTTCTCAAGAATGTGTATGTGAATAAAACAGTGCTTAAAATCACAAACCAAGGTCTTCAAATTAGAAAAAAATAGTTTAATAATGACATGAGTTTAAAAAGAATAAAGCTGAAGGGGTTTTTTTTGTTTTGGTTGGTTGGTTGGTTGGTTTTTGGTTGGTTGGTTAGTTTATGGGTTTTTTTTATTTGCTCCTTACTATTTTCTCTAAAAAAACTCCTATTTGTAAGCTTTCTCTACAAACAACATGTTTAAAAAGAAACATGTGACTCCTGCAAAAATCACATAATTCAGTATCTGAAGCCTAAAGCAAAAGTTCAAATACCATGAGGCTTATGATATAGTCATGACAGTTAGTGATACCAGTGGTTGCAAGACTCAAAAGCCCCTTTGCTTTTTGTAGTAGTCTGTTGAAGTATTGGAATGAAGCAACAAAAAACACTCTTAGAAGACAGAGAAACTTTAAGAATCCAATTTCCATTTCTGAAAAGGATGGTAAAACATTTAATAGGCAATATATTCAGCAATTGGAACCTAAACCCCTATTTAGCTCCTTAAGCAGATAAGTAGGGTCTAAATGGCTTTGAATTTTTTTCTTACTGCAGCAGGAAGTATCAGTCACTCTGCAACTCTGAAACTTAGCTAATTTAAGTGCCTAACTACCTAGATAGATAGCTAATTTTAAACAGCTCTCTTTAAATTGCTATGCCTAAATGACTCATACACCCACAGCCAGTTAGTCTGTGACAAAAGCATGCAGATGCCAAGCCTTTTGCTTGAACTGCAAATCTGCTTTCTTTCCTGTGGTGTCAAGAGAAGCCCATATGCCACCTCTTATGAGTACTTAATTCACTGGAAAAAAATTAAAACTCTCTTCCTTACACTATAATTGAAATTATAATCCTTTCTTGAACAGCAACTATCTAAACAGTATGGTAATTATGGTTTCATACTTGTTAATGATGGCATTCTGTGTCTAACCTGTCTATATGAAAAGAAAAAAAAAAAAAGCAACACAGAAACAATCAAAAAGTAATCCTCTAATTTTGAAAGATGCAGCTGAGTAACGATGTGGTTAGAACATCTTTAGGGAGGCAGAATTTTCGTTCTTTATGTCATACTTTCTCAGGGCATAATACACCCAAGTTCTTATCCTTAAATGGTAAGAATCTTGACACATACTCCCCAAGGTAGGAAGCTTTTAAGAACATTTTGTACACTGAATTTGAGAAAGAGCCTCCCTGGGATAAATGTACGCAGGATAACTTCCATATCATACTACAAAGAAACTTGCTTGAAACTGAACTACTACAGGTACTTTATTAACAAATCCATCTTGGCCTTACATATTACTTATCACAAGGAACTTTCAAAGAGCTTTGCTAGGCAAATCAGAAACATTCATTTTTGTAAGTCATAGCATAAATAGGGCTGGGCTGTGAGGTTCACTCTGTCAGGTCAAGATTAATCACTGTTACAAGAAGCATTATGCACTACTTAAGATTAAAAAAACCCCCAAAACTCACAAGTAACTTTTATGAGGTGAACAGCATGACAAATGTCTCATGGCAAAGAGATCTCCATAATAAAAGTCTTAAGTGTCAAATGCCCTTAAAGCCTGAAAACAAGATGCAGCAGGGATACTAATCTACCTGCAACTGTTTCACAGTGCTACAGCCACAGCTGCACACAGGTTGATCACTTGCTCCCAGCACTTTTCCATTGTCTCAAAAGCTTTGACAGCTGAAGAGATGAGCCATTTGGGCTTAATGCCTCCACTCCTATACTAAGAGTAAGAGAGACTCCCTGAACTATTTCCCAGACTTTACTGCTGGAGAAAATGACACAGGTATTCACAAAATCAAGTGGGAGGCAGCATGGACAAATAACTCAGAAAAATAGTTTTGATTATTATGGTCAAATTCTGCCTTCAGCATGAATATGTCTTCCAAGTGCAAGGAAGAATATTAGACAGACCTCTTAAAATTCATGAAACAGGAACAAGGCTGCTGCTGGCCATGAGCAAAGCCTACGCACCAGAGAGCTTCCAGGTCTGTCACTCCTGAGGCAGACAGTGGCAAAAGGAAAGAACAGGATTCCTGTAAAGCAACCTGCCCTGCACCACAGTCCCAGCATGCAGGTTTCTCGGTTTAATAAAGGTAGTGTATCACATAGCAGGGAACTGAAGCTGCATGACAGGACCCAAGTTCTGCTGCATTTTAGACCACCTCTGCATGCACAGACTAGGCCAATTGAGTAGAAGCTATAATGTCAGATTCACTGAGAAGACCCTCACTGTGACAAACACATACGGATTTGAGAACTTAGACTGGAGCAAGATGCAGTGGTGTAAACCAAGCTTCACATAATCCAGGTTTTGTTTAACTTAATCATTTCAACAAGACACTTCAAATTAAACTAAATTAATGGTGTGGATAAACAGAAGAGGGTATGATAGGAGGGTATTAATTGAAAATGCATGGAGGTGGAGAGGTGTTATTTCCAGGTTCAAAATGTACAGTGGTCTTTTCTATAATTGGGTGTGAAAGTATTTTTATGTCCATCAAGAATTAATCAAGCTACACTAAGAATAGCAGTGTGAAGCTTTAAAAAGGAAAAAAACTGTTCAGTTCCATTTTACAGGTATTTTCCAGCAAATTTAGATTATTAAAATGTTGCACTTAAGTAATCCTAAATCAAAGTAATGGAAATTTTTGCTTCTAAACTAGTTTGTTGTGTTCAAAATTAAACATATTAATAAGAGTAGGTTAAAGAATTTATGAGATAATATGTCTGAAATACAAAATGTATGAAAAAACTTTAATTCAAATTCACCCTTTATATTCTAGATTTACACTTTGGAGCAAAAAGTGGATATCTAGAGAGACAGCAGGTTTTTAATGGCAGCACATGAGACTGCAGGAGGTAAAAAGTGGAAACAGGGTAAATCTTGCTGGGTCGCTGGAAGCTGGTTGGGGCATACCTCCCATCCAACCCATCCTGTCAGCTTAACTTGGGAGCTGCTACTTCAAAGACTGCCTGGAAAACTATAGGGGCACAGCAGTACCAGAGGTGGGGTGGTATTCTCAAATACATATTCACAACATATTCCTTGTAAAGGGATAACTTAAAATGTTGAGGGAGACAATTACAAGTGGTGTTTTTTTTCAATATCCACTTTTTTTCCACTTTCAGTAAATGCTAGATTTGGCTGATTTGCTTATGACTGAAATTATGGCCACAACATAGTATTTGCAAAAAACATCAGCAAAGACTACTTGATAGAACCTCCTATGATAAGGTAAATCTATTCTAAGCTGGTAAATTTTATGTCATTTTCTGTATTACACAATTTCCTTCTAGGGCAGCTGACCTCATACAGCATCTCTCACTCAGATTTGACAAAGCATTAACCTATATACCAACTTTGCAATGCATGACAGTATAAAGAGCATCCTAAAAGATATTGTTTTAGAAGCTCATCTGTCAACTCTTCAGATTTTTTATTTATTAAAAATTTGATGGAATGTGACAGCTTGTGTATAATCTTCCCATTATGTACTTTTCTGGAATGGAGTGCTCTGTACATTATTTCTCTACAAGTCAAAGAGTGTAGTCAGGACAGATCATGAACACTTACATTACTGTATGGAATCTTGATGTTGTCCATCTCTCTCTTCCACAATTGGAGCAGCAAATTCCTATACTCCTGATTGAAAGGTCCAGAGTAAGAGAGAAATCCAGTGGCCAGAAGAACATTCCCCACTAAATTAATGATTTGATTTTGAAAATTTTTGCTGGTTGCTGTCCAACGAAGCTGTGTGTAAAATATTAGAAAGAGGTTAATCAGACACAAAACTAACATGAAGATCTAATTTAAGAATTGATCCCTTTCTGGTAAATAATTGTTCTTTGAACTAGAGGTATTTTGGACTTTAAATCATTCAAGTTTGCTTAGAAGACATGGCAACCACCTGACCAAGTGGAGAAAAAACATCTTTGACAACAAGCTTGCGAAAGTGATAAGAAGTACTTCAAAAGATGAATGAAGTGGGAGGAAGAGGATGACCAACAATCAACATGAGCAAGTGGAGGCCCAAGTTGGCAGACAAAATCTGTGGGATGATATAAACGGTAGGGACCTTGTAATCAATAAAACAGGCCTAATGGAGGACCACCCCAACCATATCCACAAAAACAAAGATGTGCCTACCAGACAGAACGATGGGGATAGCTTTCATACTATTTCTGGGAAATTGGCATGGCTGGGGACCTCTCTGAAGTCCTTGTACACTAACATGCATAGCATGGAGAACAAACAAGGAATTAGAGTTCTGCATGCAGTTGCAAAGTCATGATGTCACAAGGATCCTGGGGACATGGCAGGAAGACTTCTACAACTGTACTGGTGCAATAGACATAAACAGGCTTGTTAGGAAGGACAGACTTGGAAAGTGAGAAGGGGAGTTTCTTTTCATGTGAGACAGTGATTGGAATGCATGGAGTTCTGCATCTGATACTCTGGGATGGACAATGAACCAATTAAGAGCTTATTAGTTAGGAGGCAGACCAATATGGGGTGTGTGTATCTGTTACAGACAATGTAAGTAACAAGAAGTAGGTGAGGTCTTTTTCAGACAAGGGGATGAAATCTCACATTTGTAGGCTCTGGTCTACGTGGGGGACTTTAACCACTTTGATATCTTTTGAAGGGACAAGACAGCAAGACACAAGCAATCCAGGAGGTTTTAAGGAACGCACTGACAAAAACCACAGGTAACTGAGGATCTAATGAGTGAAGGTGGTTTGCTGAATCTCTGACTTGCAAATGAGAAAGAAGTGGTCAGGGATGTAACAGGCAGGAGCAGCCTTGCCTGAGAGAATTGAGATTGTTTAGCCTTGAAATCAGACAGTGCTGGAGGAATTTTATCAATGTGTACAAATACCCAATGGGGGAGGTGTAAAGAAGACAGTGCTGGACTCTTTTCAGTGGAAAGGACAAGAGGCAATGGCATGCAGAAATTCCAATTAAGCACACAAAACCCCTTTTTTACAGCGAGAGTGGCCCAGAACTGGAATGGTTGCCAAGAGAGGTTGTAGAGTCCCCATCTTTAGAGATATTCAAAGCCCAGCTGGACAATGCCCTGAGTAACCTGCTCTATTTGACCTTGCTTTGAGCCAGAGAGGGGTTGGGTTAGATGAGCTCCAGAGATCCCTTCCAATCTCAATTAATCCATGATTCTGTAATTTTCTGATTATAATTTTTTTTTTACTTATGCGTTTCTCTCCAGATTTCTGTCCCCTTCCAACCACTCTGTATACAATCTTGGTTAGGACCTATATGTTTTAAATTTAGAAAATACACGTTTAACCCATAGTCAGTTTTGCCCAAGGCTCCAAGTGCCATATATAGTCTTCTAATTTTTGTTTGAATTTTCAAAAGTAGAATGAAAAAACAGCTCTTACAAGAATTCATAGTACAAGAGTCAGAAAATCTGCAATAAGACATCATAACTTCCTATTTTGGCATTGCTCTTAAATTTAGAAATTCACACAAAAATATTGTAAAGTATCTAACATTTTTTACTGATATACTTTGAAGTACAGCTCTGCAAACAAATGCTGAAGTTCCTGGCCTCCCAGGACACATTGGTTGAAGTCAAAGTTGTCATCAGTTTGGACTCTGTGAAATCAACCAAGGAATTATTAAAGCAAATAATCAGATGACAAAAAAAGAGCAGATCCTGATTCCTCTGGAAACCTCCAGGCTGAAGCCAGAAAAGTCTGCATAGGAAAGCTAAGTTTCAAGCTCAGTGTAGAGGGAAACAATTAGCCCATAATTCTGTAGAGGGCTTCAGTAGAAATCTGAACTTCAAATATAATTCAGGAAATTAGTCAAGCTTCAAATTCCTATTCTTGTATACTTGATGAGAAAAAGAGAGTAATCCTACTTATAAATATTTTAGGGCAATTATTTAGGTTAAGCCTAATTCCTCTTCTTACTAAAGCTAAAAGGAATTTGGTTCCTTGGCTTTAAATCTGAACTTTATCCAAATACATGCCATATCTTATGACATAAATCTTCATACAGAAGCATGAACACAAGAAATTAATTTACTTCATTAGATACATTAAATTCAAGCAAAAAACATACATAAAACATACATAAAAAAAATAAAGTGCATATGATATCAATATGTCACCATGACTTGAATTTCTTGAGCACTACTAATGATTGTTATGGAGTATTCTCAAAGCTGAGCACCTACTCTGTCCTGGAAAAATACTCGTATGTGCTAGTACCTTTTCTCCACCTAATCCTTCAATCAGAGCTGTGGCATTATTCATCTTCTTTCTGCATGCCTCAGCATCATCCAGTAAGGCCTGCTTCTCTTTCATAGCACTGTCATACATGGCTTGTACTTGATCCAGTTCCATTTGCTTTGCATCCAGCTGAATTTGTGCATTATTCAGTTCTGTCTGCGCAGCTTCAAGTCTTCCTTCTTGCAGGGCTAAATTTGCCTACAAACAATTAAAAATACAGAGCAGTTAGTACCTATTATTTGGCAAATGACATTCATTTAATGGCACATGTACTGTTAAAAATAATACGTCTTTGAGATGACAACACTTCTTTTCCTTTTTAACTTCTCAACCTAAAACTGGAACACAAACATAACATTAACATTATTCAATGCAATCTTAAAATGTTCCAGCATGATTTTCAGAATGATCCATTGATCACACAATGATCAATGATTTGAAATCACAATACACTTGAAATGGCTGCATATTAGATATATAAGGCAACTCATACTATGCTTTCTGTGCAATGTTTTCAGTGCAAAAGAAAATTAATTTTGGATTACATCATGGATTATGAAATAATGATAGCAGAAACTACTCTTCTTCTCTCTTTTCCCAACAATTACTTCTACAATAAGTATATAACAAACATGTTTTTTTCCTCTGGAAACTAAAACTCTAGAGCCTTTTCTCACATCTCTATATAAACGTGAATGATGCCAGTCATTTAAATGAGGCCTCTTAACTTGTATATTCCTAATGGGGGGGGGGGGGGGGGGGGAAGTTTTTGTGGAGTAAAGATTGTTGGAAAAAGATTGAGGGTGAAAAAATTTTTTTTAAAATCTACACTTAAAAAAAAAGTCGTCTTCTTTTTGTTGG
>JANHGN010026404.1:101119-111177 GCA_024605025.1 Megaceryle maxima
CGTTGTACGGTTGTGTTTGTTATGGTGTGAATGTGTATTGTAGTTGCGGTGGGGGGGTGGGGGAGAGGTGTGGTCGCCGAAGTATTCTGTGAGTTCAGAATGTTTGCAAAAGATTAGAGACTGAAAAAGTTCTTATGAAATTCACACTTACAGATAAAGGTTGCTTCCATTTACTGTGAATATTTAAAAACACTTGTTTAAATATCATGTATCATATTTCTATTTTTCATGCTATAAAAGATATGAAGATGGAAACCAAGAATCTATAAAACCTGTTTTATTACAAATATGAGACTTGACACACTACATGACACCAGAAGAGTAGCAGTACGAGGAATCTCTGGTATGACTTTTAATAAGTAATATAACCACGGGTTAGGTTTTTATAGTAGATCTTGCCTAAAAATACAGTTTTCTTTCATATCAAAATATGCTAAAATGGGCAAATTTTTGGGTGGAAAAAAAAAGAGAGAGAGGAGCCATGATCATATTTTGAGATCTAGGCATGATAAAAAATGCAGCATGAAGTCTGGTGGGTTTCAAAAGACACCTCTTTGAGCTGTGTATTAGAGAAGCACATATGTACTGATTGACATAGTAGTACTGCTGTATGAGTTACACATCTACAGAATAGCTCTGTCAGAAAAAAAGGCTGTTTACTGTAGCCACTGTGTCTGTCAACAGATTCTAGAGATAAAAAATATTTTATAATGGAAATAAGCCAGCAAAATGGCTGCTCATAAAATTTCCACCATGTGAGTATGTGGAAATATTTTCACTCCACTGTTTATCAAAGAGCACATTAAACAGCATCTCCTAGAGATAAACACTATTAAATCGATGAGTCTTGTTAAGACCCAGCTAAGCAGACTTTAGAACCATTGCTGTTATTTTTCAGTGAATCTTGAGCTATGAGGAAAAGTTTACACAGTAAAAGAGTTTTGAGTAGGTGATGTAGTGTTACTGTGTCCTGCAGCAGGGGAGAGGTGGGGAGGGTGCGGTGAGAGAGAGAGTGCAAGGCTTTTTCTGGATCTTAAGAAGAAAGGCCTTACAACGAATGCCTTAATAAGAGAACTGCTTTTAAAGAGGCACATAGTGAGTAAATCTCACATTCCTTTAGATGCTGGGCACCCCATATTCATGCAGCATCATACAGAGCCTGGGTAGATTGTCCCATGGCATGCTGCACAGAGCAGATCCTGTCCATGCAGAAAAAACTATGTATTTTGGTCATTCAAGCTATTGTAAATTCCTCTTAGTGTTCGGTCTTATTAAATCAGTTACCTTATTAAGCCATCTGTTGTCAGAGCTTAAACTCTGTGTGGGCTAAAGATGAGAGTAAACTTCAGTTATGACATATTGTTTCACCCCCAGCTGACAAATAGTAAGGTTACACAGGGAAGAAGATCCTTGGAGAGCTGGGAAGAACAGCATAGGCAGAACAGCTGGAACAACAGAGAACCTGCACCTGGCTGTGTGGATTCATATTTCACCTTGACATTTATCACAGCAGGACATGAACCTCAGGGTAAAAGGATGGCCATATGAGTTTCCAATACATATGAGCAATGATGCCTTGTAAACATGAACAACAGACCTCTGTGTAGCAATAAACTACTCAGAAAGGTGCAAAGGACTGATAAAACAGACTTCAAAGTTCTTAAAAGCTCTTAAAAGGCTACCAGCTTTGAAGGTGTAGGGACAGCGAAAAAATATCTCAGATGAGTACAAAGAACATATATTGTACTTTAACATGAAAAAAAAAAACAACCCTAAAACAACCAAATATTCACATAAGACTTTATGAAATCTCTAGAAGATGAATTGCAATAAGAAATTACAGGCAGGAAGGAATTGTGTCTCCCAACCACAAAGAACCACTATGGCCTTTCTAATTTTAGTGGCATTGATATGTGAACAAGCTTCAGACACTTCATTTCATGACTCTGAGTCATGTAGCAAAGCAAAGGCTGACAATTTGTTTCAGCTGGATGCAGTGTGAAAGCCTGAATACATGGATTTTATGTGAATGAATCATGAGAATTTGAGACGTGTCATTCACACTTGTATCTGCGCTCACGGAAAGGGGAGGTTATGCTAGAACCCATCTAGCGTTGTGTGAGAGCAGCAGCTTCAGTCTTTTCTTGCCACTGGCACTGTGGGGAGCCACGTATACAATCCTCTCAACACCTGCTCCAGCCAGTGCCTCTACCTGCTCTCTGCACCTGTTTGCATGGGGCAAGTTCAGAGACAGTACCTGTGCCAACAGTCACAGACTAAACCACTAAGCAGCTAATTTTGTCTTCTTCCAAGATGCCCTCAGAGAGGACTTCATAGCACGTGATGAGATGATCCTTTCCCTTTTAACCTTTTTTGCATTCCACATAAAACCAGGATAAATAAACATGTAATTATAGTCTACAGTCTGTTAAATTAAACATGCCCAGGACCTTTCTCTGGCACTGAGGTAAACTAGCATAAAACAGTTCACATTAAGCTCTCCAGCCTCTAAAAGAGTATGGCTGCATGCAGACAGCTTGGTGGGAATGGCCCTTTGCTCATACTAGTTCCTGAAAGGTGTCCAGAGATTCCTGAGAAAATGCTGGTTAGACAAGACCAAATTCACACTAGAGATCATCCTAACAATTTAAAAGTGCAGATGATCACTTTCCACTGTCTAGAAGAATTCCCTAGTACTGTTTAATTAGTATTGACATAGCCATAAGTTTCTCATTGACTCTGCAAAGCCAAGTTTACAAAGCAGCAAGTACATCTGACTCTGATCCAAGAAAATAAAAATTCCTCTAATAAAAAAACCTCACATCATTTAATGCTATCTCTGCTCTTAGATGGACTGCCCAGACCAACACCAGATCACTCCGAAGAGTAGCTGTTGCTCAGTAAATTCAGGAAATACTACCAGAAGTAAGAGAACATGTAAGAAAAAAAAAATCAGCTAAAACTATAGTTCAACACAGGTAAGGAAGATTTGGAGGTTCTCTAGAATGTCTCTTGTTTCAGGAATTTTAAATATCCAAGTTCACTACTGCTGGACCAGGCCAGAAGGCTTGGACACTGTCACCCTGCTCATGAGCCTCTGTGGATGTGCTGGGTGACCGCCTTTGCCTTTTGCTTCAGTCCTGTCCTGGGCACATGGCATGTGGCTGAGAACTCTTTATGGAAATGCAATCTCAAGCTGTTTCTGTCCCAGATCACTGCAGATTTTTCACATAGAGACTCCTTTGGTTTTCTATCAACTTGCTCAGAGCCTCAATATCATGTTAAGTTTGGATTCATCATTATTTAGGGAAACATTATAAGAAAGGAAAACATGTACACAGGTTTTGCAGACATTCCAAACCCAGAGTTTTTCATTTCACCAATCTAAAAAAATTATACACATATACATACAAACAGATCCATGCAGAGCAGCAAGTAATATCTTGGCCTTGGTTACTTTGCTATCACTGACCATTCTTTGGGATTAAAACAACATTTGAAAGGCACAGAGATCATGTCTCTTATCTGCTTTTCACAACCTCTACTACATACTGAAAGATTCTCCATTTTTTCCATTCAGCTACATGTCCTGACTTCAATCGGTTTTATTAGGGGATCTAATCCTCCCCTTCACCCCCAGAGTATATGCTTTCCTTCTGCAGTTATTGTGGACATAGAGTTCAGACTTAAATGCTTGTTTTCCTGTCCAGTAAGCATCAGCTTGACAAGGGCACACTTATGTGGACAACCATAAAATTTTGACAATCCTTAACTGTTACCTCTTTCTCAGGTGCAAGATTTCCTTTTATTGCCTGCTGTGGTCTTTAGTTCAGCATGGAGACAAGTGAAAGGCAATAAAGTCTCATCTTTAAAACAGTTTGAGAGGGAAAATCCTCAATATCAAACAGAATTTATAAACTGTAGACAAACTTCCCTTGATCATCATAACAGCCTAAGGAGAACTTAGTTAAAATCACTGGAGACATCTCTAAGGGAAATTATACCCCCATACACAGTATTTTAATCGTAGGCTAACAGAACCATGGCAAAAGCCAGGGCTTCTTCATTCTGCTGTTAAATTCTTTAATTAATGTATAAATAGCAGATGTTTTTTCAGGATTACCAGGTTCATCCTGCAGGCTTGTTTACTAAGTAACAAGCTAGAGAGGAACGTCTCACGGTTGTGCTGAAGGTTTCCAGGAAATTAGCACACACATGGTGACCACTGTATGATAAGCAACTACATGGCATTGCATTTGCAGGCAACATCTGCTTCTACTTTCTGTGTTTGATTCTAACTAATGACCCTTAGACTGCAGGCCATATATTTAAAGCATGTAGATACCCATTTCTAGGAATGAGTTAATTTTTGCACACTATATTTACTAAAATATAAGTCACTATTAATTAGTTTTCACAAGTTGTCACATCTAAAATAAATGAGGTACTGAGTTTCAGTTAAGATGCAATTTAAAAATATATTGGATGGATTTTGCAGGTATTGAAGGGGATTTATCTCCTAGAATAGCAGTTAGGATAAAGCAGCTTGATTAATTCATTCAGTAAACCTGATTTTAGCACTGGATGATTTAGCCTGTGCTAGTACCTTATGCAACTTAATTGTACATTTAGTTTCAATTATTTTCTTAGCTTCACTTCAGTGCTTCCTGCAATATCTCCTGCATACTTTCAACACTTCCTCCCTCTGTCATCTTCAGCTTTAAAACATTTGTGACTGTTCCTATACCTGACAATAGACACCACTTTGCCAAGAAATGCAAGTTCAGTTTTTTATCAGCTACAATGTGACAAGAATGGAAATACTCAAATACAAAGTTATATATTTATGTAATCTTAATTCATATATATTCAAATAAAAACAGCAAGAGCACTTTTGCAGCTTTTGGAGTTGTATCTGCATATAAAGCCACTATTTCCCCTAGGCCTTGTTCTCTTTTATAGCGCTCAATAGCCACATTTCAAATTCTGTTTTCGTTAGTGAACATCCCATTATTTGAAAAGGGAATTGCTAGTTATATATCACAGAAATATAGTCTTCTCCATCAGTTACTTGAATCAAAAATATCATGTTTTTAACCAGCTTGAGTCAGATCTGTCTAGATATACTAAAAGAATATGCCAAGAGTTTTTAATATATCATTGATAGAGTGGCTTATACAATAGGAGACTGAGCACAAGTACAGTAGAAACATAACTGATTGAATGTATTTCTTCAGAAAAGAGCCATAAAATCCCCTGTAGAAGTAATGATTATAAATCAGTATATAAATATCCAAAGTCCTCTTTTTTTCAATATGCTCACAAATGAAACATTTCCAAGACAATAAAGCTATCTGTAGGAATGCAGACAATAGTAGCTGATCCCTTTCTACTGTAGTACAATGTTACAACATATTTCTATGCCAGATGACTACTTAATTATATATACACTCACATGTAGCAATTTGACACTCTAAAGTTTTCTTAGAGAGTTGAATTCTAGTTAAATTTATTGAAGAATACTTGTGTGCCAAGAACTATCTCTCTTCCCCCAGATTCTACTAAGAGCACAGTGAGTGTGCTCCTTCCCAAGCCAGCAGGACCTAGGAGAAGTTTTCTTGCAACCACAGTGCCTGGCACCAAATCTGAGCACAGAGACAGTATCAGTATCTCCCACTTGCAGATAGCCAGGCTCTGTAGAGAACCTATGTTGAAAACTTACTGTGTTCACACAAGTTAACAACTGTACCAAGGATAGCTGTGTAAGGGAGAAAAAATTGCCAGGACACATTTAATCTCTGTCTGCTTGACTTCACAACTGGACATGAAGAAATAAGAATCTCTTGTAATTCATGATCTTTTTTAGCCAAAATAATGCAACATTTTTTTTTCCACTCAACTATAGTTATCCCTCAGAAAAATAAAATGAGTAATATGAAATACCTTAAGAGGAAGAACTTCTTTATTAATACCATAGAAATAAGCCATTGCTTGTGTCCATGAGCAAAGACCTGCTACATTTCCACACACTTTTTTAGCAGTCTCCAGATTATAATCCTCCATATCCAAATAAGGCTCTAAAAGCTCCACAGTTTCTCCTGTAATTGAGTCCTAACCAATGGAAAGGAAAAAAATATGTTTATAATGCATTTTAGAATAGTCTGCTTCACAGAAACGTTTTTCTTTTTAAGAACATGATGTTACCGTGTCTTACAGAAGAAATTAACAAAACAATATTGTTGTCTTTCACTCATATAAAAGGCAGAAATTTAGGGGTTTTTTGGTGAACTCAAGTGAAAATAGGTCCATTTCCACTGCAACAGATTGGTTTGTGTTTGCATTTAATATCTGTATTCGACCCATAAGATTCATGGACATTACTTATACTCTTAGCTCCATGACAAACCTAAAGCTGATCTAAATTATTGCTGCTACAGCACTGTACCTTCTTTCATCTCCCCCTCAAACAGATGTTCTTTCTCTCTACCATCACCACTGCTCAGTGAGCTAGTTTGGAAGCCAGTATGACAGAAATCTAAGACAGAAAACTAGTGATTAGTCTTCCTCTAGTTGGGTTCCCTGAACAAGCTCACCATGGTATCAGACAGGCATTAGTGTGAACACTAAGGGAGTCAAACATGCAGCTTTAAGAAGGGAAAGGATGAAACTGTAAGCACTGAATTCACTTCACTGAAACTAACCTTTTTTTTTTTTAACTGTAAAAATTATTTCTTTTGGCTGTTCACTTCATTATTCTAATCTCAGATTCTTTTCCCTTGTTCACAATCTGTTGAGAACATGAAATGCCAGATCTTTGATGATGGTGGTTAATCTATAATTATGTAAGTGTAAGAATAAAATGGAATTCATCTCCTTAAGCAATGTAGAGAGTAGAAGAGATTATATGGGGTAACAACAGTTGCTTAATAATAGAGGCATTAAGAATCTTCCTCATTTTTGGCAATGCATTAATGCCTTTCTTTTAATGCATCTGAAAATCATCCTCCATTCATACTGTCAAGCAATATGCCCTTTTTCTGCTTCTCTGCATAGCAGAAAGGACTGTCTTGTACTTGTCTGATCCCTAGATACTATAATAACAAAGACATTCATTATATTATTCAGACATGGTGATGTTTTCATTGAAAAAATATTGCTGGACAAACACTTTGACTTTTTCATTCTCCTACTCAAAATTATGACCTAGCAACCTGGCAAAGGTGAAGCAAAGTCCAACCAGCAGTGGCCTAAATCTCTGTTCTAGAGCTTGAAAAATGTCATGCTTTCCCCACAAAGTAATGAAATTTAAGCCTAAGGAACTATTTCATCCACCAGTCTTCCCTGCCTAAAATAATTAGGAAAGAATAAAAATCTCACAAAGAAGTAAGCAGTGTAGTCTGCTCAGAACTGCAGACAATATGAGATTTTTTTCTCTTTCTCTTAGAAATGCCAAATAAGGCAGCAGGACAGCATGTGAAATACCTCATCAGGAATCAAAGTAGTCAAGTACTCTTCACCATGTACCTCAGTATCATTTCCTGCAAGAATTTAGTCCCACAGAGGTTGTTCTGACTCCTCTGAGTAAAGCTAAATATGTTGCAAACTACCAACAGGAACAGATACACTATTAATAAGCGCCAAAACTGGAACCCTCATTAGAGGGAAGCTTGAGTAAGGAGTGCATAATTAGCCCCCATTATATTTAAACACATTTCCTCTTACTGTTTATTAAAGATAGCACTTGAAAAAGTTACCAGATTGACAGCTCCAGGAAGAGACTGTCTATGGAACCAGTAAAAGTTTCCACGTGGTGCCTTGTCAATATGGGTCACTGGGAGAAATGGCTGTTGGGGATAGTGAGAATCATGGTTTCAAGCCTCATCTGCACAACAATAGCACTTCAGTAGCTTAGAAAAGGCATCAGCAAAATGCACAGCTGAAGCAGATTAAAAAAACAGTGAACAAATGAAAGAGTATGTTCTGCAATGTTGCACAAACCCCATTTTTTTTCCCAAACTTGAGGGTTTTCCGGATTTTAAAGCTGGTTCATGACTCTGCCATTCCATATTCCAGCCTAGCTCTTTTTCTGCTCCAGTTACCTGTGACATATTTGTTCTCTTCCCTGCAGAAAAATTTCCCTTGACTCACAGTTCAGTGAAACTTGCTGTAAACAGGACAAGTTTCTGTCCTGACAGAAATAAATGCCTGTGTTTGCTTTTATTTTTCTTACAGTCGATACTAAGGGTCTCAGTTATTCTGCATTTTAACTACATTTCTAGTGAAAGAACCTTGAAAATTCCCAAATATCTCAGCAGTTTTCCTGACAGAATGATAATTTTCTTCTGTATTTCCTTCTACCCCCCACCAACAATTCTGGAGACGGAGTTCTAGAGTACCTTATATGCAAACAGGCCTGGTAGCAGTGGAGATGGTGAGCCATTTGAAATATCAACTGTGAGCCTTTTTAAGGTAAGTTCCTACTGAGAAGCAGGAACTGCCTGAATAAAGATAACACTAAGATACTCCAGATTTGATCTTGTGCTTGAGGTACTTGTCTCTGACATCAGAACTGTATGGTCCAGGAGAAAGATCACTGAAATAATGAACCATGAAAATGGAGAGGAATACAGTCACAAAAATTACCTACAACTATGAGGACACAAAAGCCTCATCTGTTTCAAACTACCTTTGAAGGTAGAAGACACTTTCATGGACGTCTAAAGATAGTTTCAGGAGTAATAGTGCCACTATTAACTTCTTACCTTCTGGAAAGTAAGCAACATGCTAAGAAATCCTGAATTATTCATTAGCTTCAAAGCCTCAGTCCACGATGGCTTCACACATGGGCGTTCCTGATCAAGTATTACTGAGTCTATTTTTCTTTGGAATAGAAGTAGCACACAATCCATAATTCTCATTATCAAATGAGGAGGTTTACCCAGTTTGCGGACAGTTGCAATATCAGAAGGTTTTATTGTCTGAAATATTAAGAAAATAAACCATCTAACTAAGAAGTCACTTGATGATAGAGAAAGATGGGTTTTTGGGGAGGACTGTAAACATAATACAAGTGGTGCAGTTTTGCAGGTCACTGCAGAAAGTCCTTAAAGCTAGTGCCACTCATTGTCTGCTTTACTGCCTGGTAGTAGAGGAGGTACTGCCCATCTTACCTCTCCACTGACTCAGTTTTCAGGTTTTTTTTCTACAAGGACGAACAGGTCAGTGCTAGCCTTTTCATTATTTTTTTTTTCAAGTCAGAATGATAAGCCATATTATTACAAATAATAATCATTAACTACAGACATGTTTAGAATATCTTTGATACTCACCTGCAGGGCTGCCTCGGCTTCTTCAAGTGCAGGTCTTGCAGCTTCAAGCTTCTGTTCTGCTGCTGCTTTATCAATGGCTATGTCATCCACAATGGCCTGAGCCTTGTCTTTCACTTTTTGTACCTGCATTTTGACCTTCTCGGCAGCTTGGGCTTTCATAGTTACTTCCATTAAAACTTCATCAGCTTTTTTTGAAGCTACAGCCAAATCTTTCTCTTTCATCACCAACTCTTTGGAGAGCTGATTTACTGAAACCTCAGCTTCCATCAGTTTTGCAAGACCTGTGTTGAACAAATTCTATTTTAGCAACAGAGCCACCTGTTGAGAGAGAAACTTCAACCTGAAGAAATCTGGATACTTAAAATAAGTCAATTAGAATGATATTTAGGAGCTGAGCAATGCAAGTGAAGATACAAGGAGAGTAGGCTGAATTCAACATTACATGAAGGTCCAGATGAGATGGTGATAAAAGAAACTAAAGATTCTTGAGCAATACAGTGCTCCAACTTTTTTATCAAATAATGAGAAAATCACCTAGAAAAATTGTAAGTAGAAACCCCTTTATATATAAATGCATTCATCTAAATGTAAACACATCATGTAAATATTTCTAACAATGAAAAAAAAAGGCATATATCACAGTATCACAGAGTGTCAGGGGTTGGAAGGGACCTTGGAGATCTTAGAGTCCAACCCCCCTGCCAGAGCAGGACCATACAATCCAGCACA
>JANHGN010026404.1:111277-136292 GCA_024605025.1 Megaceryle maxima
CTCTTGGGTGCATCTCATCAGGGCCCATGGACTTATGTACATTCAACTTATGTAACTGGTCCTTCACCCAGTCTTCAACTGACCAGTGGAGAGTCACCCCTCCCCCAGGGTCTCTCCCCTTCAACCAGGGACTGGAGTTCACAGGGCCTGGTCTTCGAAGTAAAGACTGAAGCAAAGGTGTTCAGCAACTCTGCCTCCTCTGCATCCTCAGTTATCAAGACTGCTGCCTCATTCAGCAGTGGCCCCACACTTTCCGTATTCTTCCTTTTAGCACTTATGTATTTGAAAAAGCCCTTCTTATTCTCTTTTACTTCATTTGCCAATTTAAGTTCTAAGAGGGCTTTGGCCTCCTTGTTTCCTTCCTACATGCCCTGACTACCTCTTTATAACTCTCCCAACTGATAAGTCCTATGTTCCTTCCAGGCACTCAGCCACCCTCCACATATGGAGATATGTGTACATAGCTCAGTTCTGCAATTGGCAACAGTGGGAGAAGAAACAGCTTAAGTTCACATTTACTTCCAAACACTATTCACTTTCAGAAGCTGTTTAATTGTTTACTGTGTAAGACCTTGTGCAGTGCAATATTTTGGAAATTTTACATTTGGCATAAAACTGTTTCCTTGAAAGATTCTTTGGAAGGACTGAGTCTGAACATTTATTTACCTTTCCTCAGATTCACTTACAGCATGTTTAAGTGTGAAAACTAGGATCTCACTACTCCTTGGCATGCATACATATCAAAGCGGGAGTTGCATTTTTTGTATTTTAACTAATATCTAACTAATACGATTCTCAAAAGTCTTCTGCAATCTGCAACATTCAAAAGGTTCATTGAAATAAAACCTCTACATATTTTGTAATCACACACAACACAGCTGAAAACATATGAGTAGAAGTGAGATCACAATTTAAATCCATACTTTTACATTCATTTACTCAGATTCTTCTCACCTCTTTAAAAAACAAACAAACAAAAAAATCAAACAGATTTTATGGTACCTGTTCTTATGCGTTCAGACAAACTTCCAACACTGGCAAACTTCTCTTTGTAAATAGCTTTGTAGCCTCCAATGAAGGACAGATAAGATTTTGGAGTCACAAATGTTCGTCGCCTATATCGTTCAAAGTATTCAACGCATTTTTCAGCTACAATATCTTGAAATGTTCCCATGGTGTTAACAACACTCTGTTTCACTTCATCTGTGCACTCAATATGGTAGGAAACTAAAAAATGCTGTGCAACTGCTACAAGAGCATCTTTAGGCCAGCGCTGGAACCAGTCCATGGTACAGCCTGAAATCAGACCTGGAAATTTCAGTGCACGACTTCTGAATTTTTCCCCAACAGGAGAAAAACAAAGAACCACATGCAGATTATTACGAACTCGAGCAAGAAAGTAATTATAAAGATTTTCTCCAGTCGGAGTACGTCTTGGGTACTCCTTCTTCATTGCTGGTATCAGGTCTTGTGTGATTTCAGCTATTTCATCTCGTGCAAAAAGATTTGAGACTTCACCTGAAGACAAAACATTGTTCATGTACTCAAGAAAAGATTCATCTCTGATTTCATTGTCTGTGAATATAAAAACAATGCCCTTTCCTTTTTGCCCAGCAGTGCGGTACAAGATTTTCAGATCGTCCAAAAGGTTGTTGGTAGCATATGTTCTGGGATAGAAAAGGAATAAAGAAAGAAAGAACAAAAATTACAGATCATTTAGGAAACGGCTCAGCTTCCTCAAGGCAAGAAAAAAGCTACAATCAGAAATTAATTCCATATCTCCTGGTTTCATTTTTTTCTGTAATGTTTTCTTAAATATTTTCCCAAAGTGAATCATCAGTACCACAAACCATGGGAAAAGAGGTGAAGGCAAAAGAATAACATGCTGGAAAAAAAAAAAAAACCCCAAAACAAAAACCATGGTAAAAGCAATACTGTGTCTAAGGTAAATTATGATGCTGCTTTACACCCCTGAAGTTTGCTGATGTAAATTTCTTGCTAGAACGGGGTTAATACCTCTGGAGTGTGTTGTCAAGTAGGTTCTGATACCTGTAACCATTATGTAAATACAGCTGGCTTATCTTTTGAAGATACTGAGAGCAGATTAAAGGAAATCACTGAGACAAGAAAAAACCAAAACTAAGGTTTTTATTGTGTTATTTGATTTAAATTAAATCAAACCTCAGAAAATATGGTTGAATATTATGTCTTGGACTGATCAGCTCTGGTGAAAATGGACACCACAACTGGGTCTTTCATTACACCTCTTATAGCTGGTGCAGACAAGATTAAGATGAAGTCCACACAAATTCAACTACAGATTTCAGATTGTGGCATATAAAATTAAGCGAAGTAAGTTTAATAAAATGGCATATTTTGTCCAATATGTTCTTAGCCAACTGAAGCTGAAATTAGGAACCTCTTTTCTTTGAAGCCAGCTTCTTTCTTCCAAGAGTCTCTTCAAAGTCATAAGTAATACTTACAATACGTACATGACCCATTCTTCAGTATTCAGTAATTTTCTATTTTTATATTAAATATGCCATACAGAAAGTCTTCCATTTTTTTTCCAGCTCCATCTTAAAAGGGAGCAGAACAAAGACTCAGGATCTGCTTGCTATCTATAGACTGCATTTGCACAGATGTTTTTGACTGAAAATATAGTTACAATGTGAATGAAAGGTTTGACAGGTTTGCACTTCTTTAAACTGTATGACATCAATTTCTATGGTAAATTAGGGAGCAAATGTCTATGTACAGTACGTTGTGTTACCTTGTTAAAGTAATCTGAAAGCTCTCATATCCAGCAATATATGATGCTAGTCTGGTCAGACTCTGTTTTCCAGATCCACCCACACCCACCAGCAATGCATTTCCTTGTGGAGTACGAATAATCCGTGATATCTTAATCAAATGGATGATTGCATCCTGTGTATAGAGAGAAAAAGGGATGAAGAGATGTAAAAATAATATAATGTATATTCAACTAGAAGCACATCATCAAGCAACTGCCTCTCAACAGCTAGATGACTTCTCTGGAGCCTGTGCCAAAGACTCAGTCCTGTACTCATCAAAATCAACAAGAGATTTCCCCTGACTTCAGGGGGGGAGCCGGGCTAGCGCAAGAGAAATGTCCTTCTATCAAGCTCATATGAAACAATATCATATGCAGTGTTTTTACACAGTGCTGCCCCTTACAGGATAGAAGGAAAAGTAGAAAGGGTGTGGATTAACACCTTCCCCAGTCTTTCATCTGAGCTATGTACAGGCTCATGAAATAGACTCTGGGTGTGGAAGATCAGTCAGTGGAGGATGTGGATGATGGTCTATCTACACCAGAGATGTTGACACGGTGAAAAAGTCCTACCCTTGTGTCATGTCTACCTCCACAAGGAAGAAAAGAAGTGTTATAGTTTTAGGCAACTCCCTTCAGAGTTGCCTATGCTGGACAGACCCTTCTCATAGGGAAGTCTGCAGCCTCCCTGGGGCCAGGGTCAAGAACATCACTAGGTAACTTCCTAACTTGGTATGGCCTTTGGACTTTTTTTTTGTTTGTTTGTTTTGTTTTGTTTTTTATTACGCATTACTGATCTTCCATGTGGGTGGAGATGAAGCTGCAACCAGTAGTCCAAGAGGGATCAAAAGAGACTTCAGGGCCTTGCAATAGTTAGTGAGGAAATCTGGGGTACAGGTTATTTTTTCCTCTCTCCTTCCAGTTGTGGGCAGTGACATTGGGAGAAAGAAATGGACCCAGTCTAGATTTAGACTGGATATAAAGAAGAAATTTTTTACAATGAGGGTGGTGAAACACTGAAACAGGTTGCCCAGAGAGTTGGTAGAAACCCCTTCCTGGAAACATTCAAGATCAGGTTGGACAGGGCGCTGAGCAACCTGCTCTAGTTGCAGATGTCCCTGCTTATTGCAAGAGGGATGGATTAGATGACCTTTAAAGGTCCCTTCCAATGCAAATCATTCCATGAGTCTATGATTCTATGAAAAGTAAAATACAAGTACACTATAGGTATTTCTTATTTGACTGATGTATGTCTCTTAGAGCAAGAATTACATCTGAAACATCCTAAAAATCTACCAAAAATCAGTCTAAAGTTGAAGAAATTATCATTAATCAGGAGACTTTTGAGAAATAGGTAACTTTCAGACATGCAAAATGACATTCACAATGTGCACTATAGAAAGAAATGATTTGTGCTTTGCATTATGCAAGATAGAAGAAAAGATGTGGAACTGTAATGGGATGGAATGTTTTGTGGGAGCAAAGGCAGCTGGGACACAGCATCATGGCTCTATAGAGTTTACTTGAAAGGCTTGTTGGATACAGGGCTAGACATTCTGAGCTGTCTCCAAAATAATTTGATGGAAATGTACAAAATCCATGTATCAGCAAGTGCAAAAGACAAGGCACTTTTTGTATTACTATAATTACAGGCAGTAATACCTTGAAAAATACCAAATCCATCTTTGATCCTCTGATGGTTTCATTGTACTGATGCATGAACATCTGTAACCTTTCAGACAAATAATCCAAAGATGGGATAGGCTCATAAATTTTAGGAGCCTTCAACTCTGAATCATCAGGTTCATCTCCAGTGGCTTCTGGGACATCATGCAAGAAATCCACAAAGTATAATTCTGTAGATTTATCTTCAAATAGATTTTCACCATGTTCTGCAGAAGCAATCTACAACAATACATAGAGTATTGCTTTAGTTATGAAACATTCCATTTGCCTCTTCTGTGGCAAATGCTGAAACATTATTTTCCTACCTTTTTCATCATATCTTCAAACCAGTCTTTATCACTTTGGGTGATGAACCTGTCTGCAATGACACGCCTGCATTCATGCTGGAACAAGGCTACCAAAACACTGATGCTCTGGCAGACTTCAGAAGTAACTGTAAGTATTCCTTGCCAAATACGACTGAGGTCTCGTAAGTTAAAGATGTAATGAAATTTAGCTGGAGTTGGTAACATCTACAAAATAATATCATAAGCTATATTCGGATAACTACTAAATAAAAATACTTCCTATCTTGTATTAAATAAATATGGAAATTTTCACAAACTTTGAAAACAATATTTGTGGGAAAGTTTGTGTGGAAATGTGAAGAAAAGAGAGCAGTAAAATGAGAAAACAGGATTTAGCAAATGCTACGTTAACTGCTATGGGCAGTTAATTAGCAGTAATAAGCACCATTTCTGTTGACTGGTCAATAGTTGACTGGTCAATAGTTTCATTAGAACAGTCTATTTCTCTGTGTAAGCCAAGTTTACTGCTACAGTTGAGTTGTTTGGGAAACTCTGACCTACATTTTCTTGTCTTTGAAATATCATTTACCAAATCCCTGCCTATCCCTATATTTCCACCACTCTCCTCCACTTTTTTTCATTAGACTGAATTTAACACACATTCCTATGCTGTAATTTTACTGTTAACTTTTCAAATTTTGTTCTACATGTAAATTTTATTTTCTATTTCAAAGCATTATTTGCTTAGGAATTTCATTTAAATTCAGTTACCATCTGTTTGAAATGGAAAAAAAAAAAAAAAAAAAAGGAAATGTTTAGAATTGCTAAATACTAAATTTCATTTGTTTTGAACTGATTCCCTCTATGTCAAATTTAATTTTTTCCCTTTAAATCAGATCTTAAAAGTTTCTTACAACCCCAGATATCTTTCCAGGAGATTCCTATCTAATTTTTAATTTATAGTTCCTTATATCCTTTAACATTTTCTCAAACAGAAGACCTCTAAATCTTCCTATCAGCTATGCTTACTATATTTATATAATGTGATTCTTATATTAGCTATAGAATACACTACATATGTTTACCTCTTTAGTCAGCTCACTACATGCTGATAGCAACAAATTCAGAACAGAGGAATTAGTCAGCAGTTATACATACAGGTCACAGCTTTACAACATAAAGTATGCACACACATGGCAGTACAGGACATCTGCATCTTGTTGCTTTGTCATGGTACAAATGTTTCAAAGGCTTCTTAACAGACATAATTTTACCTTTGCTTTTGTTGTTTGCCAAACCTTTCGAGATGTAGATACTAATGCTGAAGCCAGTTTACATATTTCTGCAGGGAAATGTCGTTGTTCACAGAAATAACCTTCAGCTATTGTTTGAAATATTTTGTCAATAGAGGAACTGGAAGGCAGTGTGCAGTTGTAGATGGTGAACTGGCGTTTCAGGCGCTGTGGGATGTCGTTCCGACCTCCCCCAGGGTGAATCATAGCAGCTACAAACTGGATGTCAACCACATTCGTGAATTCTCCTGGCTTCTCCAAATTGTAGAAGCCTTTTTGATCCATCAACTGTCTTACAATCTCGTTAGTGATCTAGTTATTGCAAAAAATAAATAAGTAAATAAATAAACATATAAATAAATAATATAAAAGCAGTTAAGTGTTTTGGGGTACTCAACCTAAAATTAAAAAAAAAGAGAGAACTCCAGTATAATAAATTAGTATACAGAAGGAATATCATCTCTTATCCTTCTTAATTTCAGGTATTCTGCTGGACACTTCAGCAATTTATAAAGCCATGCAACATAGTACCAAGTGCTCTGGCACAGGAGATTGGCTGCATGTAAGCTTCACATGCTAAGTAGGTGTGGACATGGTCAGCTATTCAACTGGATTTCCACAATATCAATCTAAGAAAATGCAGCAATTTAAAGTCTCAATCCAGACTATACAGATTGACACAGGCACTTAGTGACAAAGAATGGTTAGTTTATCACAAAGGGCAGTCACATATTTGCTTGTAGAGAGGCAGTGAGAGAACAGGATTAGAGATATACTAGAAGCAGAAAATTACTTTTTCTCAGTAGTAACTTTTTTTAATTTGTCAGATTGTCAGAGTCTAGGGCTATAAGTACTCATTTATGAATACCTCAGTACATCTCACTAGTCTTGGATGTCAACTGTGATGTTAGATTTCACCTAATAATAACTGTACTTTAAAGTCCAGAGCAAATGAAAGCAGGAAAGAACCTCCAACTGCTTCTTGCATTTGCATGTTTCCTTTCCCAGACTGGTTCTTAGTACTGATAGTTTGGAAATTCTGCAAGCTCTGGATATAACCAAAAGAAAAGGCTTAAAAGCTACAATGATTGCACCAAGTGGCTTGATGCTGTCCCTAATCTTTTGGGACTGACAGCTTATTATTTTTGGCAAACACTGCTTTGGGGAAATTGCTTTTAGTGGACTTAATTGGTCTAGTTTGTATTATAACACCCTTTTCCTAAACTTTCCTATTTTTGCAACCCACAGATCAGTGTTTTTATCAGCAGCAATGGTAAGACCACCAATTCCCAAATGTTAACCTTTCCCTTTTACCTGATCACCCCATTCATTAATCACAGGCATATTGATGTCATCAATAAAGACAGTCATCTTCTTCCCTGCTGGAGGTCCGTATGTTGTGCCCATTCTTTTGTCTATGTAACTTTCTATGCTCCTTTGGAACATGTTTGGCAAAGTTGCAGAAGAAAAGTTTAGACATTTGGTCAAGTGAACATCAGGATCATACTTGCTTGTGTAATCCTGCAAGATAAACCAATTTTAAGTAAAGTGCACCAGTAACTCCAGATGAATTCAGCCAAAAGGAGACACAGATGCTCAGCAGACTTGCAAGAATCAAACATCTAGAAAATCTCAGTTCTGCTATTAAATTCAAAATGTCAAACAGCAGTTTGTTTAAGATAAATATACCATCTCCAAACTGAAATTCAGACAAACTCTCAGTTAATGTTTCGCATAAAGTTTCTGAGCATTAAAATTTATGAGCTTTTAACAGACTTCGGTAAATGTTACAAGTAGACATGTGACAACTCAAGATGCAAATAAATTTTGCAAGAGCAATTGTCAGGGTTTTTCTAAATTCAAGCTGTTAGTGATGATCTATTACAGCAGTCTGCAAGGAACAAGTGAAAAACTAAATCTTTTTTCACATTTACACTTCAGCACTATATCTTACAACAAAAGCAGTGTAAAGGAATGGTAGTGTAAACTCAAACCCAGCTCCATTGCATTTACTGATAGTTATCCTCTCTTAATGAAGAAAGGAATCCTTGGGTTTTATAAATGCATACAATTCCCACAGCTGCTGAGGATGCCCTAAAGCAACTAAGTTTTGGTTTTCATATTTAGTGAGGTTTCATAACAGAACTGGAAAGAAAAAGATGTAACCCTGGAATCACACACTAAGGCATATATATTAAAGCATGGGAAATATTTTGTTTAGCAAGTGTCCTGAGACACAAAGCCAGTATTCAAAATTCCAGATTTTGAACAGTATTTCTTTTTAAAGATTCAATTCATCTGCAATAATGACAAAGTTAAGTATCATTTAAATTCTTATCTTTACAACAAGGTTGATTAGAAATGTTCCCATTTTGGTACCCCCAGAAAATAAAGCCATATCACTGCTGATTAAGTGCTTTAAGAAGAACTCCAGTGAGAGACACACTCTGTGTGACAACAGAAAATAAGATATAGCTAAGCCTCCCCCAAATATTTTTATGAATATTGTTAAACTATTGATTTTGTTGATACAAGGATCTCAGTTTAAGAAAAGGTGTCCTTTTTTCTCGGACATCACACAAATGACAGTCTACACATGCAGTGTAAATGCAACAGTCCTGTATTTCCTGAGTATTCCTGACAGCTGATGGGTTGGTGCAGGTCACTGCTCAGACATCTCTTCAGGGCTTCAACAGTTTGTACAAAACTAATGTATCAGATGCAGGAGCCCAGGTGCTGGCAGCAGGGGATGTGGGGCAGTCCCTTGCAAAAAGAGGATGAGGCTTCCCCATGCCAGACACAGCAGTTCCAGCTGGCTCCAACAGACCCACCAGAGCTACTCAGGCTGTGTAAGTAAATGTTGCCTGGCAGTTGAGAGAGAGAAGTGAGGAAAAAAGTGAAAAACAGCCCTGCTGATACCAAGATGAGAGTAGAAAGAAGAGCAGGAAGTGCTTCATGAGAGATTTCCCTGCAGCCTGCAAAGAAGATCCTTGAGAAGCAGGTTATCCCCCTGTATCTCATGGAGAAGACCATAGTGAGGCAGGCTGTCTTGCTGTAGCCCACGGAGGACCAGTTGCAGAAGATATTCGTATTGCAGCCCCTGGAGGTCTACACATCATAGGAAGTGGATGTGCTCTGAAGGAAGCTGTAGTATGTTCAGAGCCCACATCAGAGCAGGCTCCTGGAGTGAGCTGAGACCTGTGGAGAGGAGGCAACGCACAAGCAGGCTTGCTAACAAGACCTGTTGCCCGATGGAGGACCCATCATGAAGCAGCTCATGAAGAACTGCAGTCACGATAAGGACCCATGCTGGAGCAGTTTGTGAAGGAACACATCCTGTGGAAGGGACACCATGTGAGAGTAGGGAGCAGTGTGAGGTGGAAGGAGCTGCAGAGAGAAGCTGTTAGGGACTCCATTCCCATCCACCTGTGCTACCTGTGGGGAAGGAGGTAGAGGAGTTGGGATGAAGGAATGAAGGTGAAACAGAGAAGAAGGGACGGGTGAGCGGTGGGTGTTATTAGTATACTCTTTGTTTTTCACTATTCTGTTCTATTTTTAATTAGCAATAAATTAAATTAATTTTCCCCAAGTTGAGCCTGTTTTCCCCATGATGGTAACTGGTGAGGCATCTCCTTGTCCTGACCTCAATCTTACCTCAATCTCTGTCCTGTTGAGGAAAGGGAGGGAACCAGTGGCTGGGTGGGGGTCTTGCAGCTGGCCAAGATCTATCCACCACAGCAATGAATTTGCAACCATTCATAAAACACATTTGAGTTTTTGTCATTATGGCATTTCAGAATCTTTACATGGTAACAGTAATATTCCACAGTACATAAATTTGAGCTATCTTTGAAAAAGATAATTGAATAACCTTTGAAAAAGGTTATTTAATGGTTAAACTGACAGAGAATTTTTTATTATACCATGCCAGTTTCACATTAAATTCTGGATTTTTTTTGTAATTCATGCATTAATAGTACAGAGAATAAAGGTCTTAAATAACACTTCATTACAAGTTCTTTATTTTGGTATATACTGATAACTTACTCAATTCTGAAGATTACTTCAGATTAATTCAGACTACTACCTGAAGTGTTCTATATTAAAACTTCTTTATTTTTTCATGAAACCATCTGCTTATACCTGGAAATTTCTTTTCCACAAGGTGTAGTAAAGCAAAATTCTACAGAAGGTGAAAGCAGAAGGGGAACAGTTGTGAAGGCAGTCAACTTTCACTCCTAACCTTAAATGAGATCAAATATCTGCTGGCATTATGCTCCCTTGTGTAAGGAACATACTCTGCCCCATAGAATAGACATGGGGTAAACAATTCCCAAGAATCAGTTCAGTTTATTTTTAGGGGCAGGAATGGCAGCTGAAGGCTGGAGGTTGCCAGTACCTGGCCAAAATCCAGTATGCAGAATATCAAGACCACCACCCAGACCCCGCCTCTTCACTCTGCTAAAATAGTTCTCAAGCTGGTGCCAGGAACAGAGGTTGACATTACACAGGCATGCACTCTGGCATCAACAGCTGAGCTGAAGAAGTAGTATTGGCTGCTGGCATTGGTACAGGTTGCTTATGTCAGGGCTCAGAAAGCACATGCCTGGGGGACACAAAATGGCTCCAGGTTTTAAGAAAGCCAAAGGTCAATTTAGGCCAGTGTTTTTCAGTTATATTCAATTTCAAGATCTCTACAAATCCTCCAGTGGAGGCACAGATGCTTGTATGGCAAATTCAGCTGTCCCAATAGTAGATCAGTTTTATTAGCTACCTCTCACTGATCAAAGAGTTTACAGATTCTCCTGGAATTCACAGACCCTGTGTTGAAAACCATTGCACCTGCATTTTTCTAAATAAGGGATGGCAGCTTTGTTATGACATCTGGGTTTGTTCAGCCTTTTGATTATTGGCTCTTGTGTAGTAAGTTATTAATTTTTTTAAGTGTCATATGATTAATCTGCAGCATTTTATAATATGAAAATCATGCGTTTGTTAATGTAATAGTAATCAAGTTATTATTTTATTCTGCAGAAAGAACAATATGTCATTTTCAGTGAAGGAATTAAGAAAGCAGATAATAAAAACTAAATTTACCCTCTGAAAAATCACTATGAATAGAGAGGAAATTCTTCATTTCTCTTCAGTTTGGTTTGCAAAGAAAGATAGTTCACACATGGAACCACCAGGAAAGTACAGGGAATGAAAAGATCATTCAAGGATCAGTATTTTCTTAACAAAATCTCCAGTTTGACTTCTCAATAGAAAAGAAAGCATATGAAGGAGCATTTCTCACATGACTGTGTGGTCATGGTTAGCAAAGTTTAAAAGAATCCTTTATACTGGAGACACAGTTTTTTGTTTGTAGGACACATGAGTACTGGCAAAATGCCTCAGTAAGAATGCTAGTATGTAATCTGAAGAAAAAGGAAATTACTATTACAATTCAATTTAATATTTGCACCAATGTCAATTATTTCAATGTTACCATACAAAGCTATTCTATGTTTTTCCATTCCACCTACCTTAATCATCACTGTTTTTCCTGTACCCTGTTCGCCAATTAGCAGAACAGCTTTTCCTTGCTTCATGATAGTGTGCATTAGAAAGTCTGTTCGGACACTGTCTACATTTGGAATGAGGATGGAAGTATATTCTGGTACTGAATCTACAGGGTAAATATATTCAGGGACCTGCATGAGAAAGACATGCAAAAAGTTTGATATTTAATTCCTGCCCACACAATCGCTTTGCATGAGAACACAAAACCAAATTTACTTTATAAATTGTACATTAGGAAAACTTTTCTTCCCAAAAGCCAAGTATCCATTTAGTCAATTAGTACCTTGCCAAAACTTTCTAAAAGGTTGTTAAACTAATGGGGTATTTTCACTCCTTGCTGAGAATTCTTAAACATTAGGGCAATAGGCAGTAGGCAAAGTTTCACTTCCAAAGCTCTTTCAAGTGCATGTTTCTATTCTCTGGCAAAGATATTTATGGAGAAAAAAAAAAAATCTTTGAAAAATAAACTCTTGAGTATTTGGCAGAGTTAATATTCCTACTAATGATAATACTCATTAAGAAAGCTTAACATGTCACGGCATACAAACCTTCTTTGACCAGTGCTCCCACTGGCCACAGGCATTGATACCAAATTCAAACATGGTTTCTTCTCCATTCACAGCTGGAAGTTCTTTCACTGCAGAGTGTTTCCGTAGGAACAGCTCCATTTTCATCCTGTCATCTGTTTCCAAAAGAGCTCCAGCTGACCACATTACAGCAAAAACAAATAAGCGAGCAATATGTTCCTCAGTGAGATGCTTCTCATTGCGGTCGGACAATAAACCCTGCAAAGCAGATGCAATATGTAACTACTGCCCTCCTAGAACAATGTCCCCGCACAAGTAACAGAATGAGAGAAAAACTGAGTATCTTATCTACCTGTAGGAGGTCAATAGCTTGTTTGATGTACATACATTCCAAAATTGTCATTTTTGGTGTCACCGCAGAGAAAACAAAATCTATCACATCCTGAAAAGGAAAAACACCACTGAAACTGGTTCTTTAAATTATGTGATTTATTCTATGATTTATTCTTAGATGAGACCAATTTCTTAATTTCAAATATATTCTAAACTTTATTCCAAAAACCATTTTCCCCCATTTCTGGGATTATAAATATTCAGACATAGACCATGAAATTTTGCTTAACAATAACATATTAGAAAAAATAACTTTGGTGTACCACAGTCAACAGAATTATTCATATGAGCTCCATACAGCAATTTCCTGAAGAGCAATTTGATGATTGCCTTTCAGTTACATCAGGGATCTGCCATTTGTGCTCTCCACTGGAGATTTTAATCTACTATTGTCATTTTTGTAATAGGAAGATAAAAGCACTAGAATTGCTGTAATGATACATATATAATGCACAACATCACCACTACAAATTTCTATCCGTCTTATCTGTTCTGACTGCACCATAATGTACCTGTCCCTATTGAAACCAATACCCTCAGTTTTCTGTAGAATGCTGGAAGGATCCAAAGGGAATTTTGTAATTGATTTTAATGGAACTTGGACTTTCCTCAGCTTACTCCCTAGTGACGGCTACCATGCTTGCCTTTGCTAAGTGTTCTGCAACATCTTTAGCAAAGTTTCAAATCGATGCAGTTATCTCTGAGATTTGCAGCACAAAATTATTATAAAATATCAGTTGTCATCTATAGTACAGACTGATGTAAATGATAACCTATTTTCACCTTCATTTAACAATTTTTAATGTAATTCCCTCCTCATGAGTTCCATTTGCCTTTCTAATCTTTGGAAATCAACACTGACTAATCATTCTGGGGAATAAAAGTGCAAGAGGGACACTATGGAAGATAGTAAATTTGGAGGATTTCCATTTATGGCTCCAATGTCCTTTCAGTGAGAAAGCTAAGACAATGAAGACATTCAATCACCTAAAGATGTAAACAATCACATAGATATTTTTGAAAAATCAGTGAGGAGCTTACCCACATACTCATCACTTTTGTTCCAAATTTCAGCTTACTTTTTTTGCCACTAAAGTTCCCTGTGCTGAGAATTTATTGGCAGAGACTGAATCAAGATTCTATCCATCCTCCTGGGTTCCATCTCACTAAAATAGTAAGTAACACACCCAACAAAGATACATACTATGTGGAAGAAAACACCTCACTTAAGGATCTTGATCTAGAATAGGTCTCATGGCTAAGTGATCTAAAAATGAAGACAGTCTGAATGTGGGCATACATAGAAGGAGGGAGGCTTAGAAAACATCCCTGCTTTGTTATTTCTTGATGATTAGCAAAAGTGCTTCCAGCTCTTTGTGTTGCTTTTCATGACATTGCCTCTAAAATTCCTGCTTTGCCCCTAGTAGTGCACAGGGTGCTCAAGTGACTAGCTGAGGGGGTTGTGGGTACCACAAGGACTGGGTAGAAGACATTGCAAGTGCAGTGGATTCAAGTCTAAAGACCTTTAAAATTTGAACCTAAATCTCTCAGATTCAGTTTCTTCATTTGTAAAATAAACTAGATGTCTCACAGGACACTGCAAGTTATTTAATAATTGATCTGACACACTCAGAATAAAGATATTCTATGAGGCAAAGTAGTCTGTACTTTCAAGAGCCAAATTTTCACCAGAATGAGTTTTATTTCACTTATGATTCAAGTGAGGTTTGTGTAATTCTTGTGAGTTTAAGAAAAAAACAAAAATCAGGTCCATATATGCTAATATGTCATTGCTAGTATTTTAAAAACAATATATGGCTGAAAGAGGGATGCAAGATCAAGATAGTAATTAGCATGAATTAACTACTTATTAGGGTATTTTTCTTTGGACAGGGGTCTGGGAAAATGAGTAGAACCATGACAAATACACATAAATTGTGAAGAAGTTGGATCAGCAATTTGCTATTTCTTACAAGGAGACTGCAAAATGAAGTCAGAGGGTAAAAACTCATGAGAAAAGACCCTCTTGCACAGTGTACATTCACTGTAGAACTCACTGGACTGCAGAACATGCTTTAGGACAAGAAGTTGGTAACGTACTCAAAGGGTTTAGACAAGCACAAGAACAATTAAATAATGCAAAATTATTAATATTTGTAATATTGATTTGAACGTCAACATTCAAATATTAAAGCTAAGAAACTCTTTGAGTTATATATGCAACTCTGTTCTAGAGCCAATAGGAACCTTTACACAAATAAGATTAGGGTGAGATTTAATGTCGAGGGAGGAATAAGTCACATCTGATTACTCTGCTGTTTTTAGGACTTCCTGAAGTTTCCAGAATAGGTCAGTAAGGGATCTAGGACACCAGATTTTATTTAAAAAAAAAAAAAAAAAGTGAGAGTGATTTAAAAATTGCTAGGTTTTTTTCATTTCAACAATACATAGACATGCTGAAACTTGCACTACTCACATAACACCCATCACTAGTTTGAGCTTCACACTTTGCAGACAAACTAAATAATGCCACTCAGGTAATTATTTTAATTATTTCAATTCTTTGAAATTGTCTGAGATAATTACTTCCATCAGCTAAGCAATGGTATTGCTTTTAGGTAGCAGCATCATTCACAGACAAGAAATTGGCAGTATAGCTTCCAAACATGAGAGTTGAGAATTTATATGGGGATGGGAGTTCACTTGAAATTACTCCTAAGTAGGAAATGTTGCTAAGAAGAAAAAACTGGAAAAGAGAAAGGGAGGGTGAAAGTCCAATCCTTCAATCACCATATTAAAAAATAAAAATATAAACTTACTTCAAGAGAAGGTTGTTATGGGGGGGTTGTTTTGGGACTTTTGGGTTTTGTTGTTTGGGGTTTTTTTTAAATTTAAATCTTTGCATTTTCCTTGTCTTTTAGACTACAGCCTGTCTTTTATAAAAAACCTAATGACTTACAGTGGAATTTATAATATACATCAAAAGAATAAATACATTCTTTCCACTGATTCACAACCATTATTCTCTGGTGCTTCTTGATGTACCTTCGTTAATAATGATTTTATCCAATAAGCAGACTTTCAACAACAAATACTATTTTTATTAGCATAAATAATGAGTGTTTCTTGGAAACTGGAATTACTATAGGAGCTATTTACATCTATTTTGGTTGAATTGAGATTGATTTCAAAAGGCCTCTATAGGTATACATAATGACTGATACTCCTTAGTTAATATATATATTCTCTTTAGTTGTATAACGAAGATCAGCTACAGCCTAATCTTCATTTTCTTCTAAAAATCAGGTGTTTGTAAACTGCTTATACCCATGTTTTTCTTAATAATAGCATTACATACACCAAGGTCTTCATTTGGGGCTTGACTACCACTGCTGATGCATCTTATTTCACAAAATCTTATTTTTTTTTATGTGGGGGAAAATAATAACCATAAAAAGAGCCATCTGAATACAAAAGCAGTGTTATCCTCATCTGTAAAATAACTGTTATCGCTTCTGGTTTTTGAAAAGCAAAGATAGGTCATTAAAAGTGAAAGAAAACTGACAGCTTGACAGCTTTCATTTACAATTCGATAGTTCCAAATGCAGCCTTCAGCACAGAACTAACTTCATATTTCACTGCATTTTCATCTCTCAATATAATAAAATACATATTTTTCTGGACTTTATTGGTATTGCTTCAGGCTTGGGTATTTTAAATGCTGTTATTATGTTTTCAGAGCAAGTTGTAGCATAAAATATAAATAGAATTGTGGCAAAGAAGCAGCAAATTGACCCACATATGCATTACTTTGAAAGCATATTTTAAAATTCATTATCAGAATTGTTTCTCTTGCTGCTGCAGTAAATACTATGTCATATCATAATGTTTTGGAGATAGAACAAAATGAGTAGCTTGTTAAACATTAGTTTTAAAGTAAATGGGCACTGAAATGAAACATATCTGTTAGAAGACATTTGTTAAGATTCAAGGCATTCCAAGACTATATTAATCATTTTTTTATCATGTTTTATAAATAAACCTTCTGAAATGTCACTCAAAGTTCATTACAAAATGCATTTGTAAAAGCTAACAGCAATGGAAAATATTACAGGAGAAATCCCTGTGAAATCCAACACCAATTACACAAGTAAACTGGCAGGAGGAAGCCAATAGAAAAGCAAGGTATATAGGGAAGTTGCATTTGTTCCACAGATGCTGAGGAAATCAGAAGATAATAACGCTGAAACATCACAAAGCAATAGCCATCTCTTTTAAAAATTCCAAAGAAAAAATAAGAATTTTAATGTCATTGGGTGAAGTATGCTACTGAGATCATGCTTTTAGACCCATTATTGAGTACAACCATCCATAATACTAACAAAAACCTTTTAATGATTCAGTATGCCAAGGCCAAATGGAGGAGAAAAACCATTCAGAATTCTCCCTTTGAATCTGTTGATTGAACACAATTTAGTCAGAGAATGTACCACAGAATTTGCATCTCAAAAATCTCCTTTGGAACAGAATCACGGATTATAAAATCAAAAGACACAACTATAGTCACCTATGCTGAGCTTCAGACTACCACAGAGCACAGAACTACCCAGATGAATTTGAACTATAGCATGTCTTTTAAAGATAAATAATGGACAAAACACGTTCCCATTGCAGCTGAAATTAAGAAGATTCCACCCGAGTGAATCTAGCTTAATTTCTTCCCAAATTTACTTCTTCACATTTACAACAAACAAGGAAGTTTACCCGATTCCTTTAAGTATCCTAAAAAAAATTTAAATTGTACTAACAATTACAGCCAAAGAGAGTATCTCTGCTTTGCCAACATGCATTATGAAATAATCACAGATTTAACAATTCATTGCCAACTAACCTATGGAGACAAATCAAAGCATCCAAAGTATTCATCTGTTATAGTTTCACTCATTCATTAATGCTAGAGATAATTATGTACCTGAAATACAGCATTAAAGCAATTCCATAGGACATCAGAGTATGTAACAGGTAGCGTTTGCAGCCAAGCCCTTAAAATAGGCTTCCAATCTAACACTGAAGAGCTCATGAAGACCATCCCATTACGAGAAACTGTTGCAGGGGAAGCATTGTCAATGTTGTGAGGTTCAAAAATAATTTTGCAACTGGGGGACATCGGAATACGATCTCCATTGGCCAAAGTAAGGGTCTTATTATCATCCAGAACAGAGTTCAGATTTTCAATCCATATTGCATCAACAGGTCCATCCAAAACTATCCAGATATGCTCACCCTAAAAAAAGGACAGAGACACACATGCAACTTTATGTACATTGACCAAAAGTACACATTACTTAATCTCAGAGAATCTACTCTCGGATGTAAATCTTGTGTCATAATTTGGTGCTGATTAACTCAGCACAAACTGCAATTTTTATAATTTGCTCACTGATTTAAATCCTTTTTTTGTTATTCTGTGTCACACCAAAAAGGATATTAAAGAAGAGTGACAAAAATTAATTTGCAGTGTTCTAAGCATAAAGATGTCCCTTGTGAATGAAAACATTTCCCATTAAATGCAGTCACAGGCACAGGCACACACGCAATCAGACCCTGTGGGATGTTACCTAAGTATTTCGTGTAAGGCTTCCCATTTTCAAGTGAGAACCGAGTGAAACTGCAGAAGATTTGAGTGTAATAATGATTCCATGAAACATCATCTTCAGGTTTGATAAGAGAATTGAGAAATGCCTATATTGATTTCCTACCAAAACCTCTTAAATTCTGATATAACAAGTGAAATAGAGTGGCAATGACATAAAACCAGACAGAAGAAAATTAACTTTCCTGTCCTCATGTCGAAACGTGAACAGCCCTTGTGTTTGTCTATGAATGGTAGGATTACCTGCTTAAAGAAGGAAGCAAAATCCTTAAAATATTTTCCAATTTAATTATGGAACTTCAAGTGCTCTCTGGCACACGCACATAATTCTGACTCTTGCGTAAATTGAGATAGTCAAACACAAAGCAAAACTAACAGTGTATTAGCCCATTTGATTTTATAATGTAAGACCTTTCACATAAATGACAAGTAAGGAGACCTTATGAAAACAGCATTAAATGTCCTTAATAACTATCATGATACAATATCTATTACCTTTTTTGCTTTTAAAGTTTTCCTCCATAATGTAGAGAAAATACCATCCGTCCAGTCATTTGTAGCAACATCAAGGGTACCAAACATCTGGGAAGCTGTGATTGCCTTTGGGTTCATTCTCATCTCTTTATGAGGAGCACCACAATCTGTCATTGCTTTCATCAAAATATTAATGCATTTCGTCTTCCCCGCACCAGTTGGACCTAGAGTCATCATACCTTAAAACAATATAAACATGCTTTAAAATGAAATGTCAAAATGTCATGATACCATTTAATGCTTCTTTGCATCAATGATCCTTGTTTTATTTTTATCAAAAGCCAATATAAAAAAGATGTTTCTCATTCCAGTTAATGTTGACTGAAATGGAATTTAAATTAAAAGGCCTCTATAAATGTCTGCTCTCTTTTGATAGGCAAGCTTATGTGGGTCTGTATCCCCCCTCAGGCAGTTCTTTTCCTTTTTCTAATTGGAAAACACAACTGCTTTTTGATGTTTGCATGCAATGACATTGACATGACTGGTGGTAAACAAAACTAGTAATTTCTAAATGTATTTAGTTAGAATTAGTAGTTCCCAACGATATACAAAATTGAGTGATTCTTTCTGAAGCAAAAGTAACAAAAATATTTTCTCACATCTTCTTTCGTACACTAAAAACTGTTAACAGCAACTAAACTTTTAATTTCAGCAGTGTATACACATATTGCCTAAGGGAAAGAAGTCAAGTCTTCAACAATAAATTGGCCTACAGTTGATCATTTTTAGTCATATTTCCTAAATCATGTATTCAAGAGACCCCCATTCTGTCCAAAAGCAGATGTGACATTCAAACTGAGACTTCCAAAGTCATCTAAGGGAGCTAGATAACTCCTCTTAACCCTAAGGGCAAATGGACAAGATAACCTTTAGTTGGCTTTGACAACCTCTTCAACAAAGGTATGGAACAAACAATAACAAACCCACATTACAAACCTAATCCACTACAATACAGACTGCTTGATGACTTCTCTAAAAGTAGAGGGAGTTAAATGTTCCCAAACCCAATCCGAGCACCCAGAAAATCACACACTCATACATTACATAAAGGAATATCTATTCCAAGCCCCTCAATGCTAATGGAATGGCCTTTCTGATGGTTTTAACAGTGTTTCAGTCAAAGCTTTTATGCAAAAGAGATTTTAGGATCCATGCACTGAATCTCCACATATATGTGTAAGTGTGTGTGTGTCTGTGTGCATGAGCACTTCATTTGCATATGCTGCCTCTATTTCAACCAAAAGAAGTCATGCATTTTACAGATTTTTTTCCTTGTTACTTGAAATCCTATGGTGATCTCTCCAAGGGTCCATGAGGAGGACAGACAGAAGTCAGGAAAACAGAATCTTTTTCCCTCCAAACAATAACTTGTTGTGTCACAGAAAGGCCCTGGATGTCCAAGCATTAGGTCAATTGGAGCTGCATAACCCCTGGGAATAGCGGGAACATGTGGAGAGAAGAGGCATCTAAGCAGAATGCCACAGTGGATCCTGAAGTTTTTTTGGGAACAGTTGTGTCTACAGACACCTCCTTCTAACAAGAGGTGCATTTAATTGTGACTGAAATCATTAAGACTTTCATGGCTTTATATAGATATAGGTGTTACAATTTTCTATGGAACACTGAACCCATCACAGCATTAATGAGTTCTTTGGTCTAACCAATAATCTGAACTAAGCATCTGAGGCATTAAGGTCTCGGACTGTGCTAGGCAAATGAGTATTTCCTTTTATTTGTTCCATTAGTTTAAACTTACTATTCTCTTATTATGACATGAAAAGGGAAAATAGAAAGGATGACATCTTCATAAATCTTTGCTCCGTTAGATACATTTCATTTATCTTTCCTTCTTCATATACTAAAAAAATCATTAGTGGTTAGAAGTTAAGGAGGTGGGGGCCATATCAAAGTAGGGGCATTTTTTTTTCCATTCAGCTATGAATTGGAAACTTGGTTTTATTACTGTCTTCGGTACCCTTCCTAGGACAGGATAAACTTCCGTGCTCTGTAAAAATGTTTTTTTCATAGAATCACAGAATAACTGAAGTTGGAAGGAACCTCTGGAGGCCATCCTTTCCTGTTCCCCTGGTCCAGCAGCAGGCAGGCTTATTTCTTCTCAGTGTAAATAGCCAGAATTGAACACAAAGAACAACACTTGGAATTGTATTGCATGTTTGGTAGAATCTACCAAAGTAAAGGTTTGAGAGATTACTTTTTGTAATCTTCTTCTCAGCATCATAATCTCACAGTAACATTAAATATGAGCATCATGACTGAACTGTGTCTGAGAGTAACAATATTTTTCTGAACCCTGAACAAAATTAGATGTTTCTAAATTTTAATGTATACCCTACCTTTTAATTTGTTCCATAGGTATTTCAGTCACTGAAGGCCACACTCATATTTCCCATTAAAATGTAATACAAGAAAGCTAAAATCTCATATATGTGCATTAAACATCAAAAAAGTCGTAACAGTTTCCTAGCAAAATACCAACAGAGGCTTTAAAAACTACACCTGTTCAATTTTACAATACTTTTTTTCATTAAAATAATCTTCATTCTGTAGCAGATAATACAAAAAAGTATTGCTTTTATGCAGTCTCAAAGCCTCATCTAGCATGCTAACCATGTCGGACTCGTTGAGTTTCATACAGCTGAATGAGTTTAAGTATCCATGGTGGATGATAAATAAGCCCTGCTTTCTCTGCCTGTTTCTGGATGGCTGACTGCAGTTCAGGATACCCAGCTTTATCCAGACTAATTCCAGGGAACAGGTCATTAATGAGACTCATAAATAAAGGTTCATCTTCATCCACCTGTTAAGGATAAAGTAGGGGAAAATACATTACTTATTCATTGAAATTATTATTACGGCTGTAAATAATCTTCAAGAATATGCCACTTAAAAAATGGCAGTAGAAAACCTCATATTTTCCAAAGCAAATATTATAATTATGAATTAGTTTTATTAAGTACATTTCAAACAATGCCACCACAAGTAGTAATTGCTAAATTAAATTTTTAAGCCTATGAAAATATTAACATCTTAATACCGTTTTCTTCAATATACACACACAGGCATTTGTTCATTTGTTACATAAGACAGCAAAATTTATTCAAATCACATTTTGCCTTGGATTATTTTTTATTTCCTTCTCTAAATCACTGAAGCATGCCTATAGGTTTGAATGCATGTACCAATGCACTGAATAGATTAACATCAGAAAGAGAGTAATTGGTTCCATCACAAAACTGGCTCCCAAGGTAAATACACAGAGTCTAGATGTGCTATAACCTTTCAACTACAGCAATAAAAAGAAAGATGAATACTTTAAATAGTAATATCAAAAGAGATTAGACTATACATGTAGGCATTAGCTGCTTCCAATTACTTCACTCATTGCAATTCTTATGATGGTTTGAAAAGGCAACAGACTCCCAAGAAATGTATAAATTGAAATTCTGGATTAAGAAGGATTTTTAATGACATTATTAAAAGTTAATACAATGTATTCTTCCTTTCTTTCCTTAGAGCAGAAAGAATAAAAAACAAGAGCTAATTACAGGACCAGGTTAGGTCCCCTAGGATCTAATGATATTTTCAATGATTTTTCAGCTATGGCTTCTGATGTGTTTTCCTCTCTTTAAAAGAAAAATAGTGCTCACACCATAATTGCATCCTCATTCTCCACTCACTCATAGACCATATTAAAAACTGCAAAATAAAGTATCCAACTGCTGAAGAAAAAGAACCTTCAAAGTGCATAATTAATACACCTAAAAATGCACACAAAGCTCTTTTTAGGAAAGTCACCAGTGTTACAGTACCAGCTTGGAGAGGTTCATGTCCCGCAGAACTCTCATCACTACAGTTTTCTCTGGCTCTTTAGGATTAGATCTTTTCACTGCTCCAAGTGTTCTTAAAACAGACAGGATGTTTCTAAGCCCAAAGTCGTAGTGAACCTTGAAATAAAGCATAAAGAAAATCGGTATCACAAGATTAAATGCTTTAAAATCAAGAGAAGGCTGAAAAATAAATTCAATAGCATATTTATTTATTTAATGAACTTTAAGTACAATGAATTTCACAGCTCTTTATCTTTTCAACCAGATTTCCAGTTAAGTTGCTATAAAATTCTGAAGATATTTTCCAGTGTTGTATGTCCATACTTGCCAAGAGTCCCTTTTGGAGATAGACTATGACTTTTACAAGTCATCTGTGGCAGAGCTGCATCTTCTGTCGTCGTCTTAAATTCATAATTTGCCATATGCACAAACAGCAAACCACCCATCTTCAGACCACCCTCTGTTTTCTGCTTGCACAAGGACTATTGATATCTTGATATATGGTACTGGGATTCATGACTGAAATGGCCAATCTCTTGCTGATATAAAGAAACATACTGAAATTATTCAGATACGGTTTGTTTCCTGCAAGCCTATTCTGTACTGTACTTCACAACTTTCTGCTGTGGATGTTTTCACAACTTGTTTCAGAACAGATTTCCTGACAACAGCCATGTGCATCCTAGAGGTGTATTGAAGCAGCTTTGGACTCAGGTAGGTAAAGGCTGAAATATCTTCCCTTTTACTATGGGTGCAGCTGCCTATTTGCAGAGCCATACAGACATAGTCAATTAATTTTAGCACTTGTACCTGAACATACAATTCTATCTTAGTTAACATAGATTTGAAAATAAATGCAAATGTGTTTCCTCTTCGACCATTGATGCAAATCCTAGAAGGAATGATATCAGGGAGGTAAGATATCAGGGTAAAGGTTTTAATTTATAAAATCTCCACTGTCTGCTTGGAAAACTAACTAGTAAAGACATGGAAGGAGATAATAAAGATATTCTTAGATTTGGAGAATATCTGCTCCCTCTGATCAGAAAAGTTTTTGAGACCAAGTCCATAGACTCTTTATTTACACTATCTGTTGTGTATTGACCTTGGCCAGCTTCCAGATGCCCACCCTGCCACTCTCTCACTCCCCCTGCTCAACAGGACAGAGGAAGAAAAGATTTAAAGAAAGCTCATGCATCAATATAAAGACAGAGATCATTTACCAATTACAGTGAACAGACAAAAGAGACTTGACTTGGGAAAAAATTAATTTAATTTATGTCCAAGTAGAATATAAATGGAAGGTGAGAAGCAAAGACAAAATTAAAACAACACCTTCCCCAACCTCCATCCCTATTTTCCAGGCTGGAAAATGAAAACAATACATTGAGTACAAAACAGAATTTTCAGCAAGAAATAACGTATTGATTAGGTTTGAAGCTGATACCAAGCTGGTGAACTAGACCACAGCTAGAGTTCAAAATTACCAAGAGAAATTCAATAAATGATCTATGTATGATGCAGTTAAATAAAGATAAGTGCAAAACACTACACAGATGGAAATAATCGACTGCACAAATAAAGTAACAACTCTTCTTCATTCAGCTGAGAAACAAGACAGATGCAGAAAACGTTGCAGAAAAATAACTAACACTGGACTGAAGACACAAGTGAATGAAATAATCATATCCAGGACAAAAATGACCACAGAATCAGGCATTGAGAAAATTTAATCCTACTAAAGCCAAGCCTGGAGAAAAAAAGAGATCCATACTCAATGCTCTCGAGACAAGCTATGTTGCTAACTGCTGTGTCCTGGTTTGAGTGAGAATAGAACTAATCCTGTTCAGTGATTTTACTTTTCAGTTCAGATCTTCTAACTCACTGCACTTTCTGAAGTCAGCAGCCTGTTTTCACAGGCAGTGTCTGCTGCTGGCAGTGATAACACCCCATGGTTAGAGTTACTACCAAGGATGGGTGTGCAGACCAAAGAAAGTGCTGGATCTTGTGGAGCACATTGGGGGTGCAGGAAAGTGAAAGGCTGCACCTTCAGGGAGAAGCAGACAGGACAGGTGACCCCAAACTGACCAGTGAGGTATTCCAGCCCATATACATCACATTTGGTATAAAGCAGAGGGATCAGGAGGGTCTTTAGCTTGCTTGATTGCTTGCTCTATCTCTGGGTGCTTCCAGGCTCTTCTCCCCTCTTGGACTGCTTTGCCATCTTTGCTCAGCTTGGCTCAGGTCCTCCTTTGGTTCCTTCCTCGAAGTACTCAAGGAGGACTCTGTCCATTCTGCCTTCGACCCAGTCGGTGTGTTCCTGAATCTGGTACCAGAATCCAGCTCCTGAACACAGCTCCCATCTGCTGCTGGGCCCAGGCTGGGACCCCCCACTGCCTGCTCCACAGCATCAGTGGTGACGGTGATGTAATTACCATC